>JAXQQM020061797.1:0-50828 GCA_034641835.2 Pinus albicaulis | reverse complement strand
CTGGTGCCTCAAGCTTTGTTCTGTTTTCTTTATTAATATGGACAAAGGCCTCACAACCAAAAGGCTTTAAAAAAGATTAGTTTACCTTTTCACCTGTCCATGCTTCCTCTGGAATACCACCATCCAAGGAACTTGAAGGCCCTATGTTTATTAGATAAACAACAGTATCTACAGCATCTGCCCAAAATTGTAAAGGCAATCCTGCATGCAATCTCATGCACCTTGCACGCTCCATGATTATTCTGTTCATCCTTTCTGACACACCATTTTCTTGTGGTGTTCTTGGAACTGTCTTCTCTCTACGAATTCCATGCTCTGAACAGTACCTATCAAACTCTTTGCTGCAATACTCACCTCCATTGTCTGATCTGAGACACTTCAACTTCTTTTCTGTCTCAATCTCAACCAAAGCTTTCCATTTCTTGAAAGTATCAAATACATCAGATTTATTCTGAATACAATAAATCCATGTTTTTCTAGTTGCATCATCAATAAAAGTAACATAATAACGAGAGCCACCGAGAGATGATACCTGAGCAGGTCCCCATACATCTGTATGCACAAGCTCAAATTTTTCGCTCTTCTTTTCTTTCCCAACTCTGAGAAATCTGACTCTCTTTTGTTTTCCATAAATGCAATTCTCACAGAAATCCAAATCAACATTCTTCAAACTTGGCAACAAATTTCTTGAGTGAAGAATCTTCATCCCCTTCTCACTCATATGTCCGAGCCTATGATGCCATAATGCTGCATCTGCTCCTTTGGAAGTTAAAGCATTAACAGAGTTAGAAATACCATTTCATAAATACAATGTACCAACCTTTTCACCTTTTGCTATTACCAGCGCTCCTTTGGTGACCTTCCAAGTTTTATCTGTGAAAGTTGTCACGCAACCTTCACTGCCTAACTGCCCTGTTGAAATCAGATTTTTCTTCAGATTTGGAACATGCCTTACCTCCTTTAGTAGCCATTGGTTTCCATTTTGTTGTTTTACAAGAACTGTACCCATTCCAACAATTTTACAGGGTTTATCATCACCCAAACGAACTTGTCCAAAATCTCCTTGAACATAGTCATGAAAATATTTCTTATCGAGTGTGGCATGGAATGAAGCCCCTGAATCTACAACCCAAGAATCAGTAACATTTTCGAAAGAAAGAATCAAAGCATCTTGTAACACATCACCTGTCACATTTGCTTCATGATTTTTTTCTTGTTGTGTGTCTCCTTATTTTCCCTTCCGAGATCTACAATCTTTCTTTAGGTGTCCTTTCTTTTCGCAATTCCAGCACACTATTCCTGATCTGGACTTGGATATGCCTTTCCTTGATTTACTGCGATATCCCGAGCTCTTTCCTCATTCCATTCTTCTTCCCCTAGACTCTGCACTCAAAGCTTACCTGATGTCTCACTGGAGCTTTTCCGTCGCATTTCCTCACTAAGGATAGCACCAACAACATTATCAAACTTTAAAGTACTAGATCTAGAGACAGAGTTGCTAATGGCCATTACTAAACCATTCCAACTCTCTGGCAATGAGCACAAGAATAACAGAGCTCTAAATTCATCATCAAAGTTTACCCCTACAGAACTTAACTGACTGGTAACTGTATTAAATTCATTTAAATGGTCTGCAACAGATCCACCTTCCGACATCTTCATATTAAATAGTCATTTCATAAGAAATACCTTGTTTGAGGCTGAGGGTTTTTCATATAGTTTCGCCAACGTCTGCATAAAACACTCTGTTGTTGTTTCCTTCGAAATATTGAAGTCGACTGACGCCGCAAGACACAACTGTACTGTTCTGAGTACCTTTCTATCGAGAATGTTCCATTCCGCGTCTGTCATGGCCGCCAGCTTCTTTGTTTTTCCGCTCAATGGTAGGTATAGATCTTTCTGATATAGATAATCTTCCATCTGCATCTTCCACAGTGGGAAGTTTTAGCCATTAAATTTCTCAACCCTAAACTTACCATCGTCTGCCATTGCTCCCACTCGAACCAAGAACCCTTCTTTCCTGCGAGTTTATCAGCCAAATATACCTTCGGCTCTGATACCAGTTGTTAGAAAATTATATATTATGGAGCAATGCAACACATAAAATATGCGGAAAAATACAAGCACACAAAACACATAAAACCAGAGAGACACAGATATACGTGGTTCACCCAGTTTGGGCTACGTCCACCCCGAACAACCAGTCCTTCCTTTCTATTATCCAGCAAAAATGAAGAGACAAAACCTACAGCAAATCCGCTGTAATATCCTCTGTTCTCTCTCAAAGTCTCCCTCTTTGTTTCTCGCTCCGAGAATACACACATAATACACAGCCGCAATACAATACCCTCATATATACAAGGGGGTTTCCTTTTAGGGCAAAAAACCCTAATCTAAGCATAACTTCTATCGTCAGATCATTTGTCTAATGAACGACCCAGTTTGACTAGAAATTACTATACTTTTACAAGGCAATTTTACATCTGTTTTTAGCTTCGGGGGCGCTGCCCCCGAAAACCCCTACCAGGGGGGGCTTCGAAAAGCGCTGCTGGCCCCCCTGGACCCCCCACAGTAGCGATTAATTACAGGCGGTGTTTCCGCCCCTTTGAAGGTATAGGGGTCCAATGCTGTGATACAAAGTAAACAAGATAATCAGGCTCCACACCCAACAAATCAAACATCGATGACTCTATTATGTTACCCATAACTATAATATCTTTCTTGGATGTTAGACATACTAATATGATTTACCTTAAATAAATTGTTTCTAATGGTTTTCTTTCACACTCATATTGTGCATTGATACTATTGTACCTAAGAACCCCTTGTTTGACCTATTCATGGTCTCTATTTGGTTTGACATTCCTAAAATTATTTTTATCTTAAACTAAGTTAATATGGTGTTTTACAAAAGAATGAATGTTGTCGAAGGCCTTGTAATAGAATAATTCCAAATTTAATGAAATATGTGTTTTTTGATTGTTCAAATAATGAGGCCGAATACGAAGCTTTAATTGCTGGTCTGAAAATTCTTAGAAAGTTGAATGCTAAGAGGATTGTAGTGTATGGCGACTCCGAGTTAGTTATCAAGCAAGTGAAAGGTGAATACCAAGCTAAGCATCCTCGAATGCGGGCTTACCGAAATGCAGTACTAGATATCTTAAGATTGTTTTCAAATTATACTTTGACTTGTGTCCCTCGTATTCAGAATGGTATTGTAGATGCACTTGAAAAAGCAGCAAGTAATTTGAAAATTCCGATGAACTCAAGTAACAAATTTGAAATTCATGTGAAGCATCGTCCGAATGTCGCTGACAATCAAAGGTATTGGCAAGTGTTTCAAGATGATGAAGAAATTGATGAATTTCTGCAAAATGAAGGTAAATTCAAAGACACTTCTATTGATGTGGAGCAAGATGATGGCGAGGCCGATGTACAAATCAATCAGATGGAAGTTTTGCAGCTGAAGGATAATGTCATTCCTAAAGGTCTAATACCTTTAGAGGAGCTTTTCGACCAAGATGATGTAGCTCGAAAACCAACCTTGCGGCCAATCGAAAAAGGAGTTGAGGATGTGAACATTGGATCAACAGAAAATACAAAAATGGTGAAATTTTCCAAAGCATTGCCCCCACAGGTAAAAGCAAAGTATATCAATTTATTATCTTCTTTTGCTGATGTATTTTCTTGGGAATATTCAGATTTGAAGACATACGACACAAACATAATTCAGCATACCATTCCAATCAAGCCAAATCAAAAGCCCTTTCGGCAGAAGTTGAGAAGAATAAATCCAAAGTTGCTGCCCTCAATAGAGAAGGAAGTAAATTGGTTATACAAGGTTGGTATCATCGTTCCCATTAGATTTTCAGATTGGATTTCTAGTTTGGTGCCCGTGCGCAAGAAAACATGTGAGATTCGCTTATGCATTGATTTTAGGAATATGAATAAGGTCTCTTTGAAATATAATTATCCATTGCACAAAATGGATCACATACTTCAGCGAGTAGTTGGAGCATCTCGTATGTCGCTACTCGATGGCTATTCCGGTTATAACCAAATTCCGGTTCATGAGGATGATAGAGACAAAAAAACGTTCACCACTCCGTGGGGAACTTTTCATTATGCTAAAATGCCTTTCGATTTGAAGAATATTGGTGCGACCTTTCAGCGAGAAATGGATATGGCATTTGCAAATGAGAAGGATGTTTTTCTAGTTGTGTATCTTGATGATTCGACAGTCTTTTCTAATTTAGATGAAGAGCACCTTTATCATTTGAAGATTGTTTTTCAGCGGTGTAGAAAATATGGTGTGTCTCTCAATCCAAAGAAGAGTTTGATTGCCATGGATGAAGGCAAGCTTCTTGTTCATATTATATCAAAGGATGGCATCCGCATTGATCCAGCTCGAGTAGAAGCTATTCAGCAAATTGATCTTCCCCGAAACAAAAAGGAGATCCAATCATTCAATGGTAAGATGAATTTTTTACGTCGCTTTGTGCCCAATCTTTCAGAACATTTAAGGGAAATCACAAACATGCTCAAGAAAGATAGTGTAGTGAAGTGGACTGAGGAGGCAGCAAAGTATTTCAATTTAGTGAAATTGGCTCTTTCTTTAGCTCCGGCTTCGATCAACCCGGACTATACTCAGGATTTTATTTTGTTTTCATTTGCCTCGGATCATACTATGGTAGCAGTATTGATGCAGAAAAGAGATCAGCATGAAAAACCAATTGCTTTTTTCAGCCGAATCATAAGAGATGCGGCCTTAAAGTATAACATTATTGAAAAGCAAGCTCTTGCCTTAGTGAAAGCGTTGAAATATTTTCGAGTATATATTCTTCATTCTCACATTCTTGCTTATGTTCCTAATGCTGCTGTTAAGGATGTCTTAGTGCAAACAGATCCAGAAGGGAGACGAGGCAAATGGATTGCTGCCTTGTGGATTGCTGCCTTGTTGGAGTATGATGTGGAGATAAAGCCTACAAAGCTTATCAAAGGACAAGGGCTGGCTAAGCTAATGGCTGAGTCAAATTTGCATGCCTTGGACATTAATCTCATTGCTGCTATGTCCAAGGAAAATGAGGAAAGTTCACTAATTCAGGTATCAGAAATCTTTGTTCTTTCTCCTTGGTATTCAGACATTGTATATGTGCTCCAAAATTTGTCACCACTGCCAGGCATGGCTAAAAACAAAAGTAGGACTCTGAAATTGAAGGCTGCCAAGTTTTGTATCATGAATAATGCACTCTATTGGAAAGATCCCGGTGGTGTTTTGCTAGATTGTTTGGTTGAAGAAGAAGCAACGCAGGTTATGGAGGATTTTCATAAGGGAGATTGCGGAGGTCACCTTTTTTGGAAAACAACGACCAACAAAATTTTGAGAGTAGGATATTATTGGCCGACTCTCTTTGCTGATGTGTACAAAAATGTTAAAAGCTGTCATGAATGTCAGATTTTTGAAGGGAGGAAAAAATTGCAGCCTTTTCCACTCAAGCCCATTGAAGTAAGTGCTCCTTTTCAGCAGTGGGGTTTGGATTTCATTGGCGAAATCCATCCTACTTCTTCAGCTCAGCATAAGTGGATCCTTACAACGACGGACTATTTTACTAAATGGATTGAGGCGATTCCCACCAGGCAGGCCACAGATTTGGTAATCATTTCATTTCTTGAAAACAATATTTTGTCTCGTTTTGGTTGTCCAAACAAGCTGATCACTGATAATTCAGCAGCCTTTAAATATAAAAGAATGACTGAATTTTGTGATAAGTATAAAATTACTTTGGGGCACTCAACCACATATCATCCACAAGGCAACGGATTGGTCGAATCCTCAAATAAATCCTTGGTCAACATTATCAAAAGGCTGCTGGAAATAAACAAGAAAGGTTGGCATAAGAAATTAGTTAATGCACTGTGGGCAGACAGAGTGAGTCAAAAGAAATCTATATGCATGTCCCCTTTTGAGCTCGTGTATGGTGTAGACACGGTATTCCCTACCTCTCTCGCAGTTCCAATGGTTAAACTTCTGCAGGAAGCTGGCAGCGAAGATGATCATATGCAACGGAGAATAAATCAAATGATCCATTTACATCAGGCTAGAGAGGAGGTTTTTCAAAACACTTTCAAGCTGCAAGAGAGAATCAAGAAGATATATGATCGAAAGGCAAAGGCAGACAAGTTTCAATTAGAAGAAGTGGTGCTGAAATGGGATGCAAGAAATGAAGATAAAGGTAAGCATGGCAAGTTCGAGAATCTTTGGAAAGGACCTTTCAGAATTGCTGCATATCGAGGCCAAAATGCTTTCCTTTTGAAAGAAATGAATGGAGAAGATTGTCCAGGAGGGCCGGTCAATGGTCGACTACTCAAGCGGTATCATTTTTGAAATGTTTTCTGCTGTCATACATTATCATTGTATATACCAGTTTGTTTAAATTTCATTGCAAGTGTGTGCTGTCATCATTCTTTCAGTTTGGGGCCTGAGGTGAAGGCTATAAAACTGAAGATTGATTTCAGTTTTGGTTTGATTTATTGAGTCAGGTCTTTCAGTCATTTTGGTTTCAAAATTGAGTCAGTTTGAGTCAGTTTTCAGCTCTCACGATGAGTCAAGAGTCTTGTTTTGGTTTGTCAAAGTTATTGACTCCATAGCCCAATGGACGAAGGCACTGCCTACTTTCCCAGAGATCTGTAGTTCTTGGCACCTCCAAGGAGCTACCATCCCCATTGGAGCCAATGTTAGTGTCGGTATCTTCATCCCTCTGTCAGAGATCAAATTTCTCTTGTTGCATTGCATTCTTAGGTGTCTCATTCAGTCAGCTGCATTCCATTAGGAGCATGGATCATCTGACGGTAGGGGCTTGTCACTCATGTCCCTCATGCCCTTTACCTGCTGGCCTATTTCTGTTCATTAAAATCATTTACAGTCATTTTTGGTCTCATAGTTGGCAAAGAGTCATTTTAGGGCTTTTAGTCTCATTAGGTCTAGGGTTCGTTAATCCAGTCTTCAGAATGCCTAATAATGGTCAGCAGGCACATGAGGAAGTCTAAAATAAGGTTTCAGTGCAAAAAAATTTCATCATCATAATGCTTAATAATGATTTTTCTTCAAAACTATGTTTTGATGAAAAATAGTCTATTTTATCTTTATGTAAATAAATGTAATGTGATTTTCAAGTTTTTCAGTTGTAATAACACTCCATTGGCAACCCTGGTCACCTTTGCCAAAGCTCCATGCCATCCTTTCCCTGCAAGACAGACATAAAGCTCATCATTCAGTTAAAAATCCAATAGGAAGCAAAACAGAGTTTTTGAAAAGTGTCAAAGTTTGCAACATTATAAAGTGGGTTTTTTTTCAAATGAAAAATTTAAATCCTTGGCATATAAGATATTTTCAAGTTCAAAACTTCATTTGTGTGCTAAGAAGACTGGAGTAAGCCAAGGACAAATCGTGGAGGGAGAAGCAAACAATTTGAGGGAGATTTTGTGCAAAGATCAGTTGCGCGACGCATTGGGTGACTGTCGCGACGCATTGGGTCGGCTCCCTGTGTGTGAATTTGTTCTAGCGTGACGCATTGAAAGAGCGCTGCACACTGGGTTGGTTGCACGACGCACTGGGCCGAAAAGAAAATTTCTTGCCATTTCTTCCAAATCCTCAAATCGACTTGGTCTCCCTTGTTCAAGTAAGTCAAAGCCACCTCTTAATTGCCAATGAACAAGTGTTTGGTGTTGATTATGAGAATTTAAATACAAAAACTCAAATCCTATTGTTTTGTTGAAAGAGTGCTCCTTTAGGGTTTTAAAATTGGTTTGGTGTCAATCATTCCCATTTCCCCCATCCCTCCTCACTGTCTATCTTCTCACAACAGACCCCTTTCCCTATTCCCTTGTATCCCTAAGTCACTCATTCCTATTCCATTCCCATTATCCCCATCCCAATTGTAAAATTTCTCCAAACCCCAAGGTTATCCAAAGAGATTAAGTGGCCCTCCCTAAACTTATCAAATCACAGATTTCAAATGGAAAATTTCACTTGATAAAAGTCCATTATTCCCACTACCCTATTCCTCTATATTCCCTCCCATATTACCACATATTTGGCAATCAAATAAAAAACACCAAAATTCTCATTTTCATCCAAGACAACATAGACCTTGCATAGACCTTAGACATCATGGAGACAGATACCGATACATCTTATGACCGAGACAGTGATTCCATCACTGAATTACAAGTACCTAGAAGGCCTCATAAGAGTGGCAGACATGTGAGGGAGGAGCCCACTTCATTGGCTGAGTTACAGACCTATCCTCTTGCCATGGCATGTTTTCAACAACAGTCTTGTTATCAATTTTGTGAAATGGTTGCTAGGGTCCATCATCATCAGGAGCTGGCCCGTTTGTTTGTGTTGCATTTACATGATGGTCAAGTCACCCTTGCCGGTGTGACATTCACTTTAACACCAGAAACTATCTCTCAAGTAACCGGAATACCAAATGTTGGAGAACAATGGAACAAAAGACAACAGGTTGACAGGGTACACTATGAGCCATATATCAGGCCTAGTTTTGTGAAACAACTCAGCAAAGTTTTCCCCTTTCGGTTCCTAAAGGATTCCTTTGCCCCTTTGATGAAAATTATTATTAGATATTTCAGTTGTGAGGGCTGGTTTTCACGTCTCTATGCCTATCATATCAGGTTATTGATGCATTTTACCAGGGTGAGGATGATGAACCTCCCTTATTTCATGTGCTGGAATATTGAGAGGATGACCACTCTCGTGCAAAGGAAAACTCCTGAGCAGCAGTACAACAGTATCTATCACTTTGCACTTATCAAGATTGTGGTTATGCATCAGCTTGGCTTGCAAGGCATTTCATGGGAGGATTTCATTTCTAATGATTTCTTCACAGCTCCTCAGGTTCCTTTGGAGGTTTTCATGAGGCAAGTGAACCTTCATATCAGCCTGAAGGTCACGAGACACAGACCACCAATGTGCCGGTGTTTGTTACTTATCAGAGAGGCACCAAAGGATTACTTGCAGCAGCCCGACGAGTATTATCTCCACCCGGGGTGGAAGGGGTCTCGCTTCCATCATCAACAGCACAGGTACATGTACAGGATAGGGGTAAGAGGCCCATGCAGGATGAGGGGCCTTCAGGAGGCCAGGGTACAGGTTTCATACTCATTGATGAGGATTTGAGCTCACCAAGCTTAAAGTTGAGGGAGACCATTCAGGAGCAGAAGGCGGAGATAGACACTTTGTTCGTCAATTTGCAAAGAGCCCAATGGATTATCAACTACATTGAGCAGTGAAACAAACAGTTGGAAGATCAAAAAACTATCATGGAGTTGCAAAATATCCGTGAGAACCGGCAAGCTGCCCAAAGAAGCCAAACGGAGATGTTAAACACCATGTTAAAGCACACACATGGTGTATGAGGAAGATGAACACACACACAAGAGACTCAACACACAATGAAGGATAAACATGTGGCTTTATTATTTTTCCATTATACATGATGTACATTTATAATACAATAGTGTGACTCTTGGTTTCACATTCCAAGGTCACTTGGACTCCATTGTGACTTTTCGCATTCCACACCTACCCATGTAGGATTAGGTGTTCCAACATCCCCCCTTTAATTCGAAGGGGTATGTGTGAGTCCAAGAAAAGAGTTGTAATACAAATCTGCAAAGTATACATGGCAGCACTTGGGCTGAATCAACTCTCTGAAATGTTGGAAAAAGAGGTGGTTTTAGGATGACCACAAACACTGGAACGCAAAACTTGTTGCAGTTCCCAGAACTCTTCCAAAACTGGCAAGAAGATGAAGGCTTCTGCTAGAGGAATTGTCCCTCATAAAAAAGGGAGACCTTCAACCTAAAAGAAGGGAGGTCTACTACCTATGATGGTTTTAGGATTACCAACAACTCTGGAATGCTTGAAGCATTTTCTGGAACTCAACCAAAGCTGGCAAGAAGCTGAAGGCTTCTGCTAGAGGAAGTGTTCCTCATATATGAAAGGGAGACCTTCGACCTAAAAGAAGGGAGGTCTACTACCTTGTGATGGTTTTAGGTTATCCACCAACCAAAGATGATGGTTTAAGGTTGTCCACCAACCGAAGGTATGCTCATGGGCATCCGTGTCTCTGGCTACATCTCTGAATCCGGAATGACGAATTGTGGCTTAGGCTCGCTTGAACTGCTGGCTACAACTCTGAACATGGAATGAGAGATTGTGGCTCAGGCTCGCTTGATCTGTCGTTGAAGCTTGTACATGACCACCATTTTCCCCCCTGTCAGGGACAAGGTGAGATGATGGCGAAAACTCAACTGCAAGTTTGCTCAATATCTGTGAACAAGTTCTAACATGTGTCTTAAACATCTTCTTGGCTGCTGATGCCCATTGCCAAGAAGCGATCCATCCAAGATGAATCTTGGTTCTTGCAGGAGGCTTGTGTCTGAAGCATCTGTTTGAAGAATGAGTGTGTCGACCACAGTGCTTGCATGGATGAAGATCAAAACAATGATCTTTCATATGGCCAACTCGATCACAGTGTTGGCATTTCTCAATCTGTTGTGGAAGTGGAACAGGATCTGGAATAGCTGCAGGTGAACTGTCATAAAAGAATCCGACACTCTGAAATATGATGGGCTTTGTGTAGTCTGGAATATGAAAGGTCACATCTTTGTCATATCCAAGACCAGTTCGGTTCTTGTTGTGGACAAGCTCTTCCCAAGGTCTGATGATGGGCTTGAGAAGTGCAGGTTGAACTGCTGCATCTGTATGTACATCTTCTCTAGTAGAATGAACTGAATGTGAATCAACTGGAACTTTATCTTCTTTCTTCTGATGAGAGTCATTCACAATCTTCTGAACAGAAATAGGTTCAGAATGGTGACTCTTTTGGTGAAGTTCATCTTGTTGGAGTTGAGATTCCAACTACAAAAACTCAATCTTTTCTTGTGCATCTAGCAAACAACTCTGAATGTTACATAGAGCATCCTTGCTCATTTTTATCATATCATGAACATTTGAATGAATGAGGTCATTCAACAACACTAATACCTCATTGATTTTAGCCATTTCAACAACTTAGGCTCAAAAAATGAAAGGGTGTCGGCTTCAACCGAAAATGCACCCGTTTACAATGTGATTCAACAACAAATACAAATGACTCCAAAGAATTTCCAACTATGGAAATCTCAAAGTACAAAATCTGCTCCTCAAATGATGGAGGGCAATCAACAATCTTTCAACAACTCAAGTACTGATTGCAACTATGAAGAAGATGCAAATTCCACTCACAATACAATGTCAATGTCTCTGCAAAAATATTTGTTTGAATGTGCAGCTGAAAACACTTGTGCAAAAGGCCTTTAAGGCAACTGAATTTTCCTTCAAAGAGCTGTTTAAAAACTGATGGCAAACTTGTCTTCAAATGTCAATTTCTTCAAAAATTCACCGTTATATTAATGCCACAAATCATATAATGTCAAATCTGCAATATGTATATACCATTTCCTCATGTGCCATTTCTTCTTTTACTGCTGTTCATGTCTTCTTCTTTCCTCTCTCTCTCTGCTGTTCTTTTTTTTTTTAAATAATTAAAAAATTAATTAAAAATGAGAATAATTTAAAAGGAAAGGAAAAATTATGGGAATGAGATTAATTAAAGGAGAAGAAATTTTAAAATGGGGAAGAATTTATGGGGGTGGGGGATTATATTAAAATAGGAATTAATAAAAAAGGGATTATTAAAAAGAGATTATGGGTATTAAAAAGGTAGTTTAATTAAAAGGGATGGGGGTTATTTAATAAAAAAGGGGTTATTAAAAAAGGGAATGGGGGTTATTTAATTAAAAAGGAAGGGGGTATTAATTTATTGAAATGAGAGGGGAGGGAATTTAATAATGGAGTAAGGGATTTATTAAATTAAAATTAACGTGGGGGGTCGTATTATATGGGAGATGAATGGGAAAACTAATAAAAAATGTGGGAGAGGGAATTAAATAAATTAAAAGGAAGATTAATAAGAAATGGGAGAGGAATGAATTTAAAATTAGAGTGGTGGAATGGAGTGATAATGGAAGTGCGTAAGGGTAGGGGAGGGCGTATGTGAGGTTGCAGGCAGAGGAGTAGGGCGTAGATGGGAATCATGGGAGTGAGCGAGTGGGAGATGGGGTGTAGTGTGGAGATAGGGGTGGAAAGGGGGTGCGGGTAGTGGAGTAGGTATGGCTGTAGAGTGGGAGCTCGTTTGGAGAGGGCCGTGGATAGTGAGGCCGTGAGGTAGTGGGTAGGGTATTCTGTATGTGTAAAAAAAATGCAGGTGGGGGGTAGGTTGAGATGAGCGACCGTAGCATAGGGGAGAGCTCGAGATGAGGGTCGCGTAAGGGGGGTGCGTTGAGCGGTTATGGGTAGAGCTGTAGGGGGGCGGGTTAAACAGTGAGGTGAGGGCGTGGTGGGTAGAAGGAGCTGCGGGTTTGAGCAGGGGGCGCAGGTGCTGTTATGCCGAGAGGGAGGGTGTAGCGTTGAAGATAAGGGGAATGGGAATGTGGGTTGGCCGTAGAGTGATGAGAGGCTAGGGGGTGCTGGTAGGGTTATGGTAGGATAGATGCAGGTCGAAAGGGGGGCCGAAAGGCCAAAAATTCATAATTTATTTTTTATTTTTTATTTTTTATTTTATTTTTAATTTTTAATTTTTAATTTTATAATATAACAGCAGAGAGTAGAGAAATTATCTTTAAAATAGAGGTAGAAATTCTTCTAAATACATCGCAGAATGGACAAAATGTAGAGATGAGGGCAACAGTAGAATTTTTCCAGCAGCAGAGAATGAAAATGCAGAATTTTCCAGAAGATTTCAGCAGTAAGAATTTAGAGAACTCAGAAATCTCAGAAATTTCGTCAAAAACCCTCTTTAAACTATTTTCCAGCAGCTTAAAAATGCAGAATTTAAAATGCAGAGATAAAATCAGAATTTAGAAAACCTTTAGATGTGCTTCTTCAATACCACTGCTGCTCTTCTTCAAAGTCAATTTCTGAATGCTGCCACGGATTTTGAATGCTGCTCCTCTTCAAAACACTTCTGAATGGCGGCAAAAACACTGCTATAGAAAGTCTCTAAATGCTGCAAAATTGTCAAGAATTTTGTAGATATTCACCTGCCATAAACACAAATGGCTCACTCAATGTGGAGCAGGGCCAACAATCACCCACTCTGATACCATGTTAAACACCATGTTAAAGCACACATGGTGTATGAGGAAGATGAACACACACACAAGAGACTCAACACACAATGAAGGATAAGCATGTGGCTTTCTTATTTTTCCATTATACATGATGTACATTTATAATACAATGGTGTGACTCTTGGTTTCACATTCCAAGGTCACTTGGACTCAATTGTGACTTTTCGCATTCCACACCTACCCATGTAGGATTAGGTGTTCCAACACGAGATGACATCCATTGAGCGAGAGATTGAGGCTGATCGAGAGACTTGGCTTGAGAGGGTCAATATTCATTTGGAAAAGCTATTGGAGAAGGCCAATAAAGAAAAGAGCATGTTGAGGCATATGAAGAATCATTATTGGGCAAGAAATCACGTTTGCAAGGCACGAATCAAGATCTTGAAGGCAAAGTTAAAGAGGGCATTAAAGCGTCGCAAAAGGCATGATAGACTCCAAATTTTAGCCGAAGCTTCCTTGACCTAGCATAGCGCATGATGGTGGAAATTCAACCCAAATTTCAAGAAATTTGGGACACATTTTGTCAATTTTGAATTTTTGGCCTTAACACATATTTTCCTGCCTGATGCGTCGCGCCACTTGGCGCGCGCTTATGATTGGGAGCTCCTCTTGGGTAAAAATTTGTATTTTTGGATTTTTCATGAAAATTTATGCATGCCTACCCATTACCCAGATATTTTGACAAGTTTTGGGTTGCCGGAAGGGTCAAAAACACCCTAAAATGACCTTTCTGCCCCTTTTTGGACACACAGGAAGCAATGTTGGGAAAACTCATTTTTGGAGGGGAAATGGCAACCAAATTCTGAAATTCCACTTGGGTTGGAAAGTAGATAGGTAGAGATTTCCAACGAGCTATCTTGCATTCAATTTGGACACCGGGAAGACCTTCAAAATCGGCTCCAAAGTGATGCGACACATAGATATTTCAGGCGCGACACATTAGGGATTTTGGCTCAGTTTTGACTCAGTAACTTTGTTTTTCGCCTAGTTTTGGGCAGTTTGACTTTTGTACTTGCTCATGTAAAAATATTGATGTAATTTGATGTAATTTAATGGCTCTGGATGTAATTTTTACAAATTTTTACTCATGGAAGTAGATTCATTCATCAAAAGGTGAATTATAACTGAATGAATCAGTTTCCTATCTTATAGAGGCAAGCTGTTCCACTGCCTATTTTCCAGTTCTTAGTTTAGATCTTGTTGAAACAACTCCTAAAATAGTGAGCTCAACCCCTAGAGGCATGGGGATGAGTTATGCTTGTCTATATCTTGTAGTTTTCAGTCATTTTCAGGGTTGGACACTTGGGATTGCTTTGAGCTTCATTGTACATTTCATCTCTGCATTTTGGCAAAGAAATAGACCAGGATTTGCAGCACTCCTTGGGATCCATGTGGATCTTTGTTTTGATGATGTCTTTCTCTCTATGATTGTAAGTTTACTGATGTTTCATGTGTATCATTTTCCTTCTCATTTCTTCTTAAGTTAAACAAACAAGTAATAAAGGTGGAATTCATTAGATTTGCAGTGCTCTACCTTGAGTTTTGTTTAATTTTCTATGTTTTCAACTGTTTGAAGAGGATTCCTGAAATCCTCTTGCCCTCTTCAACTCCTCACTGGTCTGAGCTATCCATCTCATTCAAATTTGAAGTGTCAAAACAATTTCCTTTCTTGCCCCATTCAGCTCTCTGCGAAACTGATCATTCCCAGACCCAAAATCTGCCCTTCCCTTTGATCCAACAAACACCTTCAAAATAAAAAAAAAACTCTTTTACATATACACCTAGCCTAAAATCAGCCTTTATTCAAGTCATCTCAAGCCTCACTGATCATTTTTGCGAGATTGACAAGGAGAGAGCCCTCTCCCGATCTGGTAGGGCTAGCTACCAGATTAAGCGTGGTTTGATGTTACCCTAGACTTTGCCTTCCTTCAGCCTGAGGTAGATTTAGGCAATAACACCAGCTTCCACACTTGTTCGGTGCCTCGGATCAGGCAAAGGGATTTATCATTACCCTTTGACTTGATTGTTTCTCAACTCCAGCTCCTTTTAGCATGATCAAGATCCGTATACTTGATGATCCAGTGATGCAGCAATAGATATTGGTGATTCCCAGGTATGTGTGAGATGTCTCAACCCTCATGAGGGGGTGGCCCTGTAGGTATCCCCCCACATGCCCGGATGGCCTCTTCATTGCAGCCTTCGATGCAGCTCCATATATTTGATGATGTTGGCCTTAGCCACTTGCAGCAGTTCTTTGATTTGCATGTATCAGTAAGATTTTGCGAGCCCTTCCCCGTTTATAGGGGGCATTTGGGTTGTGTTTGTATCTCATGTACTCAGATATTATTGTATAAGTCATGGCTGTTATCCCAGGCACAACATGTATGTGGGATTCCTCATTATATCTTTTATCTGGCTCATGTTTATGTCAACATGTACTTTATAGTTCGGTCCCTTGTTTACTGGACGCACTATTCTTTTGTACTTTGTCTCAGCGGGCATAGGTATGCCTCCCCCGCCGCCTCTAGCACAGGTACCCTCTCATAAAACGAGACTTGTTGCACCTGTAAGTCTCATCTCCTCAAGGTCTAGTTCTTTAGCACTTTAGACTACCTTACATTTCTCTCTCTGACTTCCCTTTTGATGTCTGGTGATTGAGTTCTTACAACGTACTTCGGTCATACGATTTTCTCCTAACACTCATACGCTGAGGGGTAATCTGTTACACCATTTTTTGGTCCTCTAACCTATTATCATTAGATGGACCCAAGTAAACCATGTAAGACCAATTTTACCCTAAGTAAAATTGCTTTCACTATGTAAAATAACTTAATAAAACACATTTATTATGTTGTTTATGGTCTAAACAAAAAACCCCAAAAGGAAATATTAAAAAAATCTATATTTGTTTTATTTTTCTCATGGAATAATTAATTAAACAATAATTTAATTATTATTCCTGGTTATATTTAACCCAAAACAAGGAAATTAATTAGATAAATCCTTATTTATCTTATTATTTTCTAGGAATAATTATTTAAATCTTATTTAAATAATATTCCTTGTTAAATACGACTAAATCATTTATAAATAATTAAATAAATCATTATTTATTTAATTATCATTTAACCTCTTCCTTAAAAATAATAAATAAATCATTTATTTATTTATTATTTACAAATAAAGGGATTTGACCCAAGTCAAATACCTTTTCCCTCCAACAAATATAATAAATATTCCTAAAAGGTGGTTCTAGAATTTGGTTAATAATATTTTATTCATGCACCAAGTCCTAGACTACCCTAATATTTTGTTATAAATAGAAGGGTTTTCCCATTCATTGGTCACCTTTTGTTGCATATTAGATCACTCTAGATCTATACTCTTGGTCTGACTTTGAACCATTATCTTTGTCACATTCTCCATTATTTGCTTTGTGAGCTCCCTCTGAGTTCTA
The DNA here is from genome assembly GCA_034641835.2 of Pinus albicaulis. NCBI lineage: Eukaryota > Viridiplantae > Streptophyta > Pinopsida > Pinales > Pinaceae > Pinus > Pinus albicaulis. The sequence goes on along the minus strand of JAXQQM020061797.1, from coordinate 34,114 downwards.
TGTTTTTCTGGGTTTTCTACACCAACAAGAGAGAGAAATGCTAGATTTGAAGCACTGAGGAATTTCAAGAACCCATCCCATTGAGGAGAATTGGAAACACCTTTCTTGTTTTCCTCTCAGGTGCCCTTAATATAAAAAATTCTTTCAAAAAATATTGTTCTTACCTTGTCTATTGGATGCATGGAGCAAAACCTTATTTTCACTACTTAATGTCTTTTTATGCATATATATGGATTTGTGCAGCTTTGTCTTGGTCAACTAACTGCAGATTTGAAGATATTGACATCCATAATTGATGTTAGGGCTATTTGTTATGCATAGCTAAAGTGGTATTTTTCCGACAAAAGATTCATACTAACAGGCGCCTTGAGCAAACTTCCCCGAAATAACATTCGTTGCTTCGGTTACTAGTGCAGCGCACTGGGCTCATACTTCCGAAGGTGTTTCGGGCTGAAATTTGGCCTGTAAGTCGGTGATCTGCTGCTTCAGCTACGTCTTGACGATGTGCATTTCCATCCTAGATGCTTTCAGTGCTGCAACCAATTTTTCCACTTTAGCTCGAGGCATGGCTGTGGCCGGGATCTCGTCTATAACCTCCGTGCAGAGCTGGTGGATCACTTTTTCGAGCTTTGCCTGCTGTGAAACGACGAGGAGCAAATCTGTGGCCTGCTACGTGATGGTCGGCTCGGCCGTACCAAGTTGTTGGTGTATTTTCTGGTCGTGATGGTTAATCTCTTGGAGTACAACATTGTGGAGGTCTTGTAAGGCTTCGTGGGGTAGCTTAGCCAAGTCTAGTTGGATCCCTGTTCCTGCTTGGATTTGAGTTCCTATCAGGGAAGATCTAGGTACAAAACAAAGACGACTTTCTTCCATAGCTAGCGTTGTACTGCTACTTACCGACAGAGTCCGTGCCTGGCCGACGTTGGTCTGCAGCATATTTATTTTTAATTAAAGGGCGCGGAGCTCAGCCTGGATGGTGTCGAGCACGACCTTCTGTTGTGCTTCTATGGCTGCCCACTTATCTTCTATAGCCATCGTGATTACGTTCGTGATTTTCTTGAGGTCACCGTTAGTTAGTGTGACTGTCTCATCATATTGTGTGCGGTGGGCCCACTGTTTCTTTCAGGACCCTGGTGCAAGCTCACCTGACCACTTCGTACCGTGGGGGGTGGTATCTTTGTCATACAATACTTGATTCTTGGCCGCAGTGGTCTGTGGCAGTTGTGTATCCTTTTTCTTGGTTATGTTTGAGCTCGTCTGGCTAGGCTCCATGGTCACCCCACGGGTGGCTATGAAGCCTATTTTCTAGGTAGGGGGCCATAGCGTGATCATCAGGTCAATTTCTTCATCTGCTACCATATACGGAAGTTCCGTCCATGGTATTATTGTTGAGGTTGTGGATTTGAATATGGTGCATGGTAACTTGGAATGCTACAACACTTTTGTATTTTCCATATACTGTTGGGGACAGCCGGGGTCGGGAATTTATGGCTGCTGCCACACTTCTCTGGAAGAGGACCCAAAAAACTTTGTTATCCTTGACACGTTGCGAATTTTTAGAGTCCCATAAATGAGCATACTGAGCTCCTTTAGACATCCCTAAGGGGAGCTCAGGGAGGACCGACTCCTCAGGGGTGTCCTAGGCGACCAACGCTATAAGGAGCAATGACCATGAATAGAAGAAGGACATCCCCTGCTCCTAGGATTCGCGGACATTAGCCAAAAATTCATCACATAAATATTGAGCCCAATTGAAGGAGACTCTCTTCGTACACTATCCGATTAACCGAATAACATAGGCGGGGACGGTCGCAACCTGACACTTCCTCATTAGCTTGCAAGCCAAGTGCCTAGTACCCATATGTGTAGTAGGATCATTGATAGTTTGGATCACAAATCCTCGTTGATTTCGACTCACCTTGTAGGTCTTCCAACCAAATGTAGCAGTAGCTACTTCGTACTTCTTGCCTACTTGCTCCATAGGGTGCGACCCTTGCATAGGAAGGCCTGTAATCTTGTGGATCAACGTAGCATCAATACAGACTCTATCCCGAATCCATAAGCAGCCATCGTGAATTAGGGCGAGCAACTGGAGAGCCAACCAATCTGTGACATTGTAATGGCCAAAATGGGGCATCCGGTGCAGATTCAAGAGTCCAAACCCGACCAAGCCACATACCCAGCGCTGAGGAACCACCGTGACTCCATCATTTGCACGGATTGTATCGAAGTACATCGTGGGGGTCAACTCAGGGAGGGTTTCAGAGTCTGCCAAGTCATGATCACCAAAATTCATGTCATGGAGTCTTCCACAAGGATCACTGAGGACATGGACTTCTCCCAAGGTTAGGGGGGTTTGCAGATAGTCGACCAAGCCATCCAAGTTTTTTGGCGTTCGTGTGGATGGTATACGTGGGTGAATGAAGGGAGGTAACCAATTGATCAGATTAGCAGGAAGAGCACCTTCCTACGCATCTTGATCCAGAGGTGATGCCAGCAGGGACCTAGCGTGCCTCGGAGAAGTCCTAGGCTTCCCGATAGCCCATTTCGCAGCTTTCGGGGCTTTTCCTAAGCCTTGTGATTTTTATTTTCCTTTCCTTGTGACTGGTGTAGAGGGAACTTCTTCCAGTTCAGACTCAACTTCCATTATCTCCTAAATGTCATGCCCTGTCGGGGCCAAAGGTTCGACAGGCTTAGTGGCTATCATCCTTGCATGAAAAATGAATCCCAGCCTTGGGTGACTACTATCAGACAGAGCAGGTTGACCAGACATGAGAGGGATAGTGCAGATATGGGAAAACTAATTTCTCAAGTTCTTCCAAGAGAAGAATGATGAGTGCAAGCTATGTAAGTGAGACATAACCTCTGGCTGAACTATCCTGCTCCTTCTATAATACCCACAATCGTGCAATGATAAGGTAAAATTTATCTGAGATGTATCCCCTAGGAAATGGTAAAACATCCCCAAAATTTTCTTCATTAAATGCTCGGAGGCCGCGCCTTTTAACGGTAACTTTTTCTTTTTACCAATTGTCACCGTTCCAATGGCTAGTTTTTGCATCCCCTGTGTGCTTGGCCTATCTGCTATGCTAGGGTAAATCATCTGCATCTTCTGCACATCCTCCCCCAATAGAGGCTTGCTTCCTAGGTAAGTTATGACCAATGACAAAGTTTCCTGACATTCGTTATCCCAAGAGAACCTTATCGTTCGTGTAAGTGAGGTTTTAGGAGGGGCTATAGTTAGAGCATATTTCCGAATGAACCTCCTGTAATAACCTGCGTGGCCAAGGATTAAACACAACTATTTTTTTGTTGTAGGGGCTGCTGGATAGATGAAAGATTTTCTTTCTGTACCTCTAGCCGGTGTAGAGTGCATTTTAATGCTACTTTCCCGTGGCCGAATCAATTTGGTGCCCGTGCGCAGCCCTGAGTTGGAAGTAGCTCGTGGGTCAGCCTTACCTTCTTCTGGGGTTAGGCCACAGTAGTCAATTATTCCTGGCTCCTTCAGGTCCCATGTGGGTAGTTCAGGTGCCATATATAGTTGCGATTTACTCCATGCCATCATGTCAGTATCCTGCAAAGCTGCTGGTCCTTCGAATCGCAGGGTCAACATAGCGCGACACTCTTCCCAACCCTGGAATGCTTCCTTCTGGGTGTCCCACCATCGTGTAGGTTTCTTACGCATGGTTAGTTTAATAACCCATAGCCGTTGTTCCCTTGGGATCACAACTTCGAATACTCATAATAATTCCTTAAAATTACCCGAGCCATCAAAGTAAGGTAGGTCCCTTACCTCTAAGGAAATGTAGTGGAAGTCTTTTGTGACCCGAAGACAATGCAGCACAGAGACATCATGTAACCGGTTCTACCAATTCTCTATCTCCTCATTGGGATCAGATAAGCATTCATTATCATCCTCCTAGCAAAGTACTTCATTCATTGTTGGGTTGATCGCATCCCACGCAGTTAACTTATAGATATAGTCCACATCTTCCTCCTTGGGTACTGGTTCAATGTAGCGTTTACCTTCCGTAGGTTCTAATGGTACTATCACCCTTGTACTGTTATTTTCGAACACAATGCTTCTCTTTTTTAAGTTAATGAACCGCCCATGTCGATGGCCCAATCCAATCCTAGTAGCACAGGGTAGGGGTCCGCATCTTCTACAATCTGAATGACTTCAAAGTCAGCCCAGAACTTAACCCCTGTGATATCTACCATAATCCCTGATAGCCTCCATAAAGGTACAGTCTTCTGTTGATTAGCCATGCGTAGCTGGATAGTGGACCATTCCAACTTTGGTTCACCCATTCGTTGCCAAGTTTTTTTAGGTAATACATTGTGTTAGGGTCCCGTGATTTGGCCGATTGGCTAGCCAAATGACGATGTAACATCAAACCAAGCTTTGGAGCCCAAGGACCTAGCCTTCCTGGACTCAGAGAGGGCTCTCTCTATATGTGTAAAAGATGTCGGTGTGTTTACTTGCGATGTTCTGATATTAGGCTAGTTATGAAGTATGTTTTTGGTTTTTTGGTTTTTTAAGTTTGTGAGGGATGAAACTGATCAAATACATAAACTGGATAACAAGATGTAGATAAATTGGGCTATGGGGTCAAACAGGTCAAGGAAGCTATGAAGTGATGATGTAAAGCTGCTGTAGGGCCGATTTGATTCACGGTAGAAGGGATCTCTGGGCAAAATGGATTAAACGGACAATAAGTTGGTGAAAAACAAGGGATTTCAAGTGCAACTAGTTAATAGCAGACATAAACATGTAATAGCAAGCCATTAATCATGCTAAGTATAACTATAAGCTAATTAATACATAGAAATCAAACATTCCAGCCATACATAGAGGTATAAGACCCTCTAACTTCGGGAAATGGCTATCAGACTTTGGGGAAAACACATAAGACAAACTAACAACTCATAAACTACGCCGGAACGCCTAAACATAGTCTCTAAGCCATTGGGCACTTTGACAAACAAGTTTTCATAGTTTTAGGCAAAGGGCTAGATCGGGACTAGGCCTCCTTGGTTCAACAAGATGATCAACAAATCAGTCAAAGAGAAAGTTTTATGGACAGAACTATGGGCAGCTAATAGGTAGGTAGGGCAAACCATACATCCTATTCAACATACATAGAACTTATGAATAAAACTTAGCAACAATACCTTAGGTTACTAAAGAGCAACTAAGAATTCTTTAGCATAACTAAGGGAGAAGAAAACATCAAGCTATGAAGATTCAGGGATTTTGAGGTGCCTCCATGGGCATATCTCAAAATCAATCTCTACTGATCTATAGCAGCAAGAAATATGTAATATGAATGAGAACTAGAAGACAAAACACATTAAGAAGCACTATACCATTCTACCATGACAAGGAATCCATCAACAAGCTTTCACCATTCCTCAAAAGCATCCAAGAGGCAGTCCAAAAATCATAACTCAAGTGTATTCTTCAAAGCTCATATGACCAATGTATTAATTCTTCTCTCAAGTTCAGCCTCTGATTTACAATGAAACCCATGGAATAAATAGGCTTGAGGGAGGAAAACCTCATGGAGCAACTAGCTATCCCATTGGCCAGGTCAAAATATCTAAACTTGTCCTTGAGGCTTTGCAAAGCGCAAGGCACAAAATATCCCATAAAATATCTAAAAAACTGCTAAAAACGGAAATTATATTGACTTTACATCATTTCCCAATGATAAAAATAGCTTAACGCACATTTGGGAAAAACAGATTTTTGGAGTTCAAAAATTACAAAAATACTTCATATTTATGCCTGAAAAAGGTCCCCTGACTTGCTGGATGCAAATGGCAGCCTTCCCGATGTCGAAATGGGGCTCATGAGGGCTTGCTGGAAAGCTCTCTATGTCTACTTTCCGGTGCAACTAGAACCAACTCAATCCAAGGTCCGGAAGTCATCCAAAACTGTACCTGTGTGAAAAAACCCAGGAAATAGCAGACTGCTGATATGGCGGGCAGAATGTGCAAAATGAGGGTGTTTTTCACAAATTTGAGGGGGCGAATGATCTTCAAATGCCCTGAAAATCGCTGGAGACCTACTCATGGAATTATGGCATCCATCGGTATCATCCTCCTCCCTTGACAACTCATCAAACTGAAATGGCGAAATTATGAGTTTTCGGCCAAAAACCCAAAAAATGCCAAAAAACAAAAAGTTGCCGAAATAGGCCCAAAATTGGCATGCATGACCCTCAAGGGTCCATAGCAACATGCTCCGAATCTGATGCCAAAATATCAAGGGCTGATATGTCTTTCTTCTCTTTCCGTGTCGGGCGCTCCTTAAAACTGCTGTTCTTGATCATCATCCTTATGTTGTTGCTCAAAATGCTGAGCTGCTGCTGTTCAGCACTATCCTCCTCTGGTTCCTGCTTCTGCTGATCTTCACCACTGTCATGTTGCTCCTGTTGTCTTGCTTTGGAGGCATTTTGACCTAACTATGCTTTGGAAGAAACCAACTGCCTCACTGTGTGTAAACTGCCTTCCTGGAGTCAAATTGTGTCAATTCACTGTTTTTATAGAGAGACAATGTATTTGGATGATTGTGTTACCACTCAAATCTACCTCAGGCTGAAATGAAGTAAAACTCAAGGCTACATCAAACCACGCTCAGCCTCGTAGCTAGCCCTACGAGGACAGGAGAGGGCTCTCTCCATCAATCTCGTAGAGACAAGCAATAGGATGCGAGATGACTTACAATAAGAAGCTGATTTTAGGCTAGTAAAGAGATAGGTATGTTTGGTTTTTGGTGCCTTTTGGCATGGAGTAATGGGAAAACAAATTTTGGGTGGGGATAAGGTCGGACTCTTTGCAGAGTTCAAGGCCCAGGGCGAGGTAGGTGACGATCTTGATGCTTTAAATTGAATTTATGGATAGATTGAGACCGACGAGGAGGCCCAGAAGAGGGCAAAGAAGAAACTTGGATCCTCTCCAAGCATGCTGAAAAACATATAGAACTGTCGAGATTCAAAGGCTAAGCACCGTAAACAATGGATTCAACCTTAATCACTCATTCAACTTAGTTCGGAAGCACAACTGACTTCGATGGCCTTCATTAAACATGAAGAAACTTCTACATTAGAACAAAGGAGGAAACATCATCAGAGAACGGAGAACTACCACAAGGATCCCAACAAGTGCCGCAGAAACCCACCGATCTTTCACTCAGCCAAAATATGAAAAATATGTACAATGGTATCAAAAGTATCCCAAGAGTCCAACCTCTCCAAAACCTGCTGAAAATGATTGAGAGATTACAATATATAGATCACTCTAACACCTTTCCCCACCTCTAGTCGAATTCCCTCTTCGGGGATCTGCTTTCAACCAATTCTAATCATGGAAACTTTCAATCTAGGCGACTAACCACTTGCCTCTAAAAAGAGTGGGCACTGATCCATTACATGATTTTTTACTCATTTGAGAGTGAATCTTCTAGAAGAGATAAAAACAAAGCCAAAGTTACACATCAAACATGAATTTACATCATAAAAACCCAAGAATTCTATCCATAAGCAAAACTTCGTCGAACATAATATGAACACTCGAGAAATCGGGCAAAATTTGGCGGTGAAAAATTCGAGAGAAAAATCTCTAGGGTGGGTGGCTTCCCTGAACTCGCGTGGGTCGCTCATGTTCCAGGCTGATTTTGGAGGACAGCTCCCGACATCCAAATTGAGCTCATGATGGCGACGTTGGAAAGCCCTGGATGTCTACTTTCCAACCCAAGTGAATTTCGAGGTTTGGAGGTTGATTTGACCCTCCAAAACCTCATTCTCCCAGAGGTACTTCCTGCCATGGTGACTAAAAGGTGGCGACGAGGTGATTTTCATGGTGTTTTTCGGCACGTTTTGACCATCCGAGTGTTGAAATACTAGGAGTTGACTTCAGAGGATGCATAATTAACCATGAAAAATCAAAAATGTAAAAAATATCCTCCAGCAAGTGTCTCTAGCGAGCGGCACCTTCGAGCGCTTGCGACCCACGTGAGGCGCAAAAACCCGTGGACTCAAAAATTTGAAAATGACAAAATTTTCTCACGAATTTGCCTTTAAATTCCTGGAGACGGAGGTCCTCCATGTCATGTTTCTGCTGGTCAAACAGAAGCCTCGGCCAAAAATCCGAAGTGGATTCGTGACTTTTCCGCCCGTCGAAGTGCTTGCGCGACCTCCTCTTCTTGATCTTCATCCTTGGCTCGCAAACATGCATGCTTTGAGCGTGATTGGCCTTTCATGTGGCGTAAAGATGTCTTTTTGTCTCGATTGGCCTTCGCCAACAACTTCTCGGATGTATATTCACCCGCGTGAGTACGGTATCTCTGTCACGGTTTGGTGTCATGTCACGCGGGTCTTTTTCTCGATTCCACTTGCTGTCCTCACGGATTTGGCGCACCTCATAAAATGTGAGCTCATCCTCGAGAAGTACATGTTGTTCGCACTGCTCCAAATAGTTAATCACCCATTGAGCCTACTTCGGTAGTGGTCTTTCGGCTGGTCATTCCGGCCCTTTGCTCCCCGGATGACCTCCCTCGACCTTTCCAGCTTCAGAGAGGCCCGTATCAACATCGATGATCGCCATACCGGCGTGTCCCGACCTCCTCGATGGGCCCTCATCATGCACGGGCCTCTTGCCCTGCAATCTCGGGACTGCACTGCACCTTGAAGAAGAAAGGCGAGACCCCCTCCCACATCACGTGGAGATAGTACTCGCCGTGTCGTATGAAGTCGGCAAGGCGCTTCCACCTCACGTGGAGATAATACTTCCGCCGATAGCCGGCCGCAAATAAGCCGCTCCGTGGCCCGCGCGCGGTATGTCTCGGAATCCAAAGGAGTGATGATATGCTCAACCTCAAGCATGTCACCGCACTTTGGTGTGAGGGCTCTCCTGCATCATGAGCTGCCTCGGGAGGCTGCCGCGGCACTACTGAAAAGTCTACTAGAAATGAAATCCTCCCTTAGTGATGCGCTCCGCCAAGTCGATGTAACACCAAGATTTTGATCGAAAGTGAAATGATGCTCTCTGCTCTACTCATGTACTTGCGTCACGCAGGCTGCAGTCTTCTTCTACGCACAAATGTCACCATCCTCTCTATGTTGCGGTGTATGAAAATACGAAGTATTCATCGTACGCACCCTTTGTGAGGTACGCACGGCCAAACGCATGGTATGAGAAAAGACGAGCATACCTGCCCTCACGGCTAAAAATGTCGAATAATATGAGCCTCAAGTGAGCGGTGCATGCTCATCTCCTCAAAGAAAGTCGAGATGGAAAAAATCTACTCAAGTAAGCTTTATACTGCGGCTTTTAATGTATAGGCTCATAGTGAAATTTCTCTCTAGCTCGCCGACCTCCTTGTTCCATTCCTCGCCCATGTTCTGTATACCGGTTGGCTTGAGCAATAGTCAAAGGTGACACAATGAAATCAGCTCAGCGAAGGCTTACCCGATCACTGAAATGAAAGAAAACAAAGCATATCGTGCTAATTCACGATGAGGTCGGGTTTGTCTTCAACCATCTCACAAAAATCAGCATGTACATGAGAATCGAAAACAATCCATAGCTAATGGACATGACACTCAAGACCGGAAGGGCAAAGCAGTAGTCTTCTCTGCGACGATCACCACTTCCTATTTTCTTCAAGCGAAACCTCGTGGGCACATTACCTTCAAAGCTTCACCGAATCGCGTACTACGACCTGGCTCACATTCGACTCATTCCTGCGCTCATACATCTCTGATCGAAAGCTTTTGGCCCGATGTGTATGCGATATGAATGCAGTGAAAGCAAAAATTAGGATGTATGTTTTAACACAACCAATATTCCCACCGATCGAAAGCACCATCAAGGAATCAAATCGTGGATAAAAATCTCGGCTTTAAATGGATTGGAAAAGGCACAATCTCCTAGCTTTTGAGTGGCCAAAGTCCAAATTCTTTGACCAAATAGGGCTTGAGGAGCAACCTTCAAAAGTTTGAACACATCTCGCCAATTAGGAGAGCATGGCATTAATAGTAATATGTTTGTCTATGAGTAATGATCAGTAAAGGTTTCAATGGTGCAATTTGGAAAACACAAGTTATGAGCATATTTTTACATTGGGCGCTGAGACTCATTACAAACACGGAGCCAACACGCACAAAGGGTTTTATCATGTGGTATAATAATAGCAATGGTTAATATGGCTAAATGGGCATGAGAGCAATATGATTTTAATGTTATATGGAAGAGTATCGACATATCCTCTGCTTTAAGATAGCAAACACATTCTTTCCACCATTCATTTTCATTTTCAAAGCCTGGAAACCAATAATACTATGGACTGATGGGGTTTTAAAATCCCCATCTGATATTTGGAAACCATGACCAGTGAAGTACACAAATGTAAGTGCGTTCAAAAAACATCAAACAATGGATAGAAACTGTCAAGGCACGAGTCGATTCCAAGCCACTCGCGCTCAAACCAAATTTCGAAACCACTGTGTACGTGGGTCGCGCGACGCCTCGCGTGATTACGATGGCTGGGCACGGTGGTCGCGCACCTTGCAAACTTGCATCGCTGACCGGCTTTCTGCAAGTGGGTCGGCGTCGTCGGTGGGTCGCATGCCGCCCTCCACGTGGGTCGCGCGAGCAAAACTACGTCTCACGCACTTCAAAACTACGGCAATCGGCCCTCCACTTTGCAAACACGAGTTTGGGAGCTATGAATTGGTTCAAATGAAACTTGTTTCGCTTTTATACATGTCACAAAGTATCTTCACACCAGATTTTATTTCAAATCAAACTTCAAACCCATATTACAAATGTTTTTTTGTAAATTTCACTTTTGGCTTTTCAAATACAAACTTCCTTTGGCTTCTTTTGAGGTCGATACTAATGATTTTGTCTGGTCTTGCACGAGTATAGTGGCTACCTTGGCTAGAGAAAAGCAGTGGGTCTCTGGCAATGTCTTCATGGCGGAACAATTACAATTTATTACAAAATGATAATGACAAATTTCTAGTTCCAAAACGGAAGTTTTGGACTAGAAATATATATATATTTTTTAAAAATCGTCGAGGATAATAAAATAAAAATCACAAGTACTGAGACTTTCCTCACCTTGCATGGTTATGACTGGTATATAAATGACTCAAAAAACCCTGAGACGCACCCGAAGACCCAGGACACTTATTGACATTTTTAATGACCATATATATAATGACAATAACCATGAATAATTTTTGAGGAAAATTTTTAAAATAATAAACGCACGGTATAAACATGTAGGAAACATAGGACGACGAGACACCTTCGTAAGTTCATGGCATGATCCTAGTGAAATGCAACGTAGGTCGAACAAAGCGGGAACACCTAATAATGAATATGCAAAAGACGAAGACGATGTCAACGGCTGGAGAGGCTGCGCGAGGACCCGACTCTAACATCGGGCTCCAATGGGGATGGTGGCTCCATGGAGATGCCAAGAACAACGGATCTCGCGGGAGTCGGGAGCAAAGTGCCTCTCATCCATTGGGCGATGGAATCATTGTTCAGTCGACAAGAGAAACTTTGGACAATTTTATCGACTCGCAGATTTGACTAACGATAGACTGCACACTCCGTGACCCAAAAGCCGACTGAGACTCAAAGCGACATGACTTTAAACAAGAAGGCTGGAGCAAAACTTAACTTTACAATCTCCGACCAAAACACAACCTCATGTTCCCGTAAATTATGACGCGCTTCGCTCCGGGTCCCGAGGCCCGGAAAATGAGAGATCGATGCAGCACTTGCGGTGAAACAAAGAAACAAATGATATTATACAATGACAATGAGATCAGCGGCAAGTACTCGGGAAATAATAGCGCTTCATGAACTGAGCCATTGATCGGTCCACCGTGACAATAATCATCTCCATTCATTTCTTTGAGAAGAAATGCATTTCCTGCGATCTTGTTGCAATCTTAAACGGTCCCTTCCACAAATTCTCCACGCACATGCTTTCCCTTATCCTCATTCCGAGGCATCCCATTTCAAAACTACTTCATCCAAGCGAAACTTATCCGATTTTCTCAAACTTTCGTCAGTAGATCTTCTTAATGCGCTCTCGCAACTTGAAAGTATTTTGAAATACACTCCTCTCGTGATACTGCGTCGTAAATGAATCATCTCATTCGTCCTCCGCCGCGCAGGATCCTCGCGCCTCCACAAGACGATTCTTGACCACTTTGGGACGGCAAATGTGAAGTAGGAAAAAGCTGTGTCCTGTCCCATACACCAACTCGAAAGGAGACATGCCAGCTAGACTTTTCGACGTACCCTCTCGGCCCACAATTCATTCACCAACTTTTTGTGCCAAGCCTTCTCTTGTTGATTTCCGGCCAGAATTTCTTAATGATATTCACCGAGGATTTGTTTGAAGATTCCGCCAAGCCATTCCCTTGCGGATGGTGGCTGCGGTTGAATGTCCAAGGTAATATTGTACTTAAAACAAAAATCAACCATCCTCTTAGACTTAAAGCTGTCACCTTCATCTCTGGTGATTATTTTACTAGGACACCCAAAGCGTGACAAAATATTGTTTTCTAAGGAAAGAGATAATTACCGCACGGTGGCCCCGTCGAGTGGGAATCGCCTCAATCCACGTCGTGAAGTAGTCCGTGGGCGCTAACGAAGATCCATCTGTGTATGCTGTCCAGGAAGATGTCGGGTGTATTTCTCCGATAAAATCCAATCCCCACCGCTTTGGAATGGTGCATTAACTTCGATTGGTTTTGAGAGGCAAAGGCATGGTTGCTTTCGTCTTCGAATATTTGACACTCATGACAATTTTTAATGACCCTTGAACACAATCGGAAAACAAAGAAGGCCAATAATACCCTCGCCCTTAGGATCTGGTTCGACTGTGTCTTCCAAAACAAATGACCTCCACAAGCCACCTTTGTGAAAATCACTCCAAAACTCTTTGAGCTTCCTCCTCTGCAAACAATTCAACAACATTCCCTGTGGTCTTTCCAATACAAATGCAGAGTCGAAATGCGGAGATTTAGTACTTCTTAACTTCAATGTTCTACTCTTATTTTCGAGGCATACCGGGCGGTGTAGACAAATTCTCGGAGCTACTACATAAATGTGTCACAGATGCCATGGAGGAGAAACAAAAAATATCGGTCTTTACGGAGCGACGTACTTTCCTCATCTTCATCGGACATGGCAGAGCAGTCAAATTTTATGTCTAGAGCATGCGTATTTGTTTCGGCCATGAGCGATGGCGAGTCCTTTGTCCCTTTGATCGGCTTGGTCGGTTTAATCTCCACATCGTACTCTAACAACGCAGCGATCCACTCTTACCTCTTCTTCCTTCGGATCCGTCGCAGCACTGCGTCTGCTAGCGTTGCGTTAGGAACATATGTCGTAATATGAAATGCAATATGTACACACTCGAAATCCTTCAAAGCCTTGCAAGCTGCAAGTGCTTGTTTCTCAATGATATTATACTTCAATGCTCCATCTCTTATGATCCGACTGACTTGCTATGGGCTTCTCAACTCCATCCACTTTTTTGCATCAGCACTTTGCACAATGTATGCTCGAAGCGAAAGAAAATGAAAATGAAGTCTTGTGTGTAATCGGGGTGATTAAAATAGAAATCATGAAGAGAGAGCCATCTTTACCAAATTGAATGACTTTATCGTGCCTCTTCGTCCATCTTACTGGTACGTCCTTTTCAAAGCATGTTCGTGATTTCTCTAAGGTGTTCGCAAGATTGGGAATGAAATCGACGCAGAAAATTCATTTTACCATTAAAAGACCCGTATCTCTTTCTGATGTCATGGTCGTTCAATCTGGCCAGATGGCGTTCAACACGTACGGGATCAACTCGAATGCCATCTTTCGATGTAAGTGTAGCCAGGAGCTTTCCTTCATCCATGGCGAAAAGGCTCTTCTTTGGATTGAGCGAAATGCCATATTTTCGCACTGGAAAACAATTTTCGAGATGATATAAATGTTCCTCAATGCAAATTAGAAAAATGGCTGGCTTAGATCATCAAGGTAAACAACCAAAAACACATCTTTCTCATTGGCAAAATCCATGTCCACATAGCACGGCGAAAAGGTAAGCGCCAGCATTCTTTGAAACCGAATCGGCATCTTTGCGTAATGAAATGTTCAAGGAGTGGTGGCTCGCAGGTCTTGTCACGATCATCTTTCCGCACTAAAATCTGATTATAACACACACGCAGTATCCGCTTTCGAAAGTAGTGACGATCCTTGATGTCTCAGCTCACACGTGCAATATGTGATCCATCTTTGGCAGTGGATAATTGTCACTGGCAATGCCTCTATTCAAAGCATTTCGCAAGTCAATACATAAACGGATCTCACCTGCCTTCTTTCTCACGCACCAAGTTTTGATATCCAATCCGAAAATCGAATGAGGCACAGTGATTCCTGACTTATACAACCTATTTACCTCTTTTTCGATCACGGTAGCAAAGCTTTTTGGATTGATCCTCCTCAACTTTTGACGAAAAGGCTTCGATTTTGGTTTGATGGGAATAGTATGTCGGATGATATTGGTATCATATGTTTTAAAGATCCCAGATAATCCGCTAAACACATGAGAAAATGAAAGATAACAATTTCACATACTAACGGCTCTTACACTTTGGTGACAATGACTTTGACAATTTCACCATCTTGGGATTCTCAAATCTGTCTCCAATATTTACCTCTTCGACACCCTTCTCGTTGGCCTCAATGTAGGCTTACTGAGCTACATCATCTTGACTCAAACAACTCTTCCAATGGAATCAATCCCTTGAGGAATGATGTTATCCTTCGTCTTATGACGACATCCATTTGATTTATACTGTGAGTGTCATCAATACCATCATCGTATTCTGCAGCTGTCTATGGAGGTATCTTTAAACTTACCCTTATTACGTGAAATTCACTAATCTCCTCATCATCCTCTAAAAATACCTGCCAACATCGGGCCGATGTGTGCTGAACGGGTGGGCGGCGGCTCACATGTATCTCAAACTTGTTGGCTGGAATTCATTGGAATCTTAAGATTGCTTGTCATACGTAGCAAGTCCATCGGCGTAACACCATTTTGTCTAATGCGGGGCACACATGTCAAAGTATAATCGTAAAAATAACTTCGGAAATGTCCAAAAGCGCATTTTCGGTAAGCCCTCATGCGAGGATGCTTAGTCACGAAACTCACCTTTAACTTGCTTTATCACTAATCCCGAATCACCATATACGCAATCCTTTCGCATTCGGCTTCTTGAGAATCTGGAGACCAAGTACTAAGAGCCTCGTATTCCGCTTCATTATTGAGAACAATCGAATGCAAAGCTTGTAAGAACACACACTCGCATGTGAACTCGTGGGAGTAGCGACGAAAATGGACTCCGAATCCACACACCAAATCCCAAAGGCTACTTTCCGCTGCGCCTTTGCTACCATCAAAATCCATGGTCCAAAGACCATCTTCATCGAAATCCTCTAAATGGTCAGAAGCTGTGTTCGGCTTTCTGTTTTTCCCGTTCTGTCGCCCATTGTCTTCGCGATTTCTCCAAATGCAGCCTTGTTTTCTCTCTCTTTCTTTCTCGCAAAACTTCTCTAAAATTCTCATTGCGCCATTTCAGTCCGTATGTCTGCTCGTTCGAGCTAGGTGAAGCTTCTTCTACATCATTAAAACTATCGGCAAGCAACACAAACGACTCTAAATCGGTATGCTACATAATTCACGGGATGATCGCGGCTTCTCTTTGCTAGTTATCATGTATTTCCTGTCTTCTCGCTCACGATACAATCTCTCTCATTTTGACCGAAAGATCTGGAATTGTAGCATAAGAGAAATCTAATTGAAGTGTACCTTTCAACTTTTGCAGATCTTGCAAGGAGCATCCCAAAAGACGTGGAGGAATGTCGCTGAACCACCACATCCATTCAAAAAGCATTATTTGTCGGAATTTGATCTAAAGCTTTACCACCAAATCTTTGATGAGTCCTATACACTTTACCCCGGTCGGAATCGAATGAATACAAATCCATGATACTTCCTCTTGTAATGTCTAATCCCAACTTTTCCATGATTGCCTTTGGCATCAAAGTTGTGCGAAGCACCCGAATCGAGCATAGCATTATGCAATATATATTCATGCAACCTCAAGGCCTGATGTGTAAAGGAGGGAACATGCGGCTGGTCGGGAGACTCACCATTTAATACGAGGCCCAAAAATCAATTCCGACTTTGATCATCCTCAACATTTTCCTGCGTGTCGATCATTGGATCAAAAGTTCGAGAATTTTGGTGACTTCTGACTACAGATAGCGTAACGTTCTTCATAATCTCAGTCAAAGGAATGGATATTTTCAGCTTTGGAAATTTCATTTCTCCAAGCTAAGTGCGAAACCTTCTCGTTACCTCTTTAAATCGGAATTCCTTCCTTTCGACCTTTGTCTTTCACTATTATACTTGGGCGGTTACCTTCTCGGAGCGAATGCTACTTTTGCTATGTCGCGGGGTCAATTGTCTCTTTCCCTCTTTCTCGGTGGTATCGGTGAACTGCCTTCGGCGCTGAAGCTTCCTTTCTTTACGCGAATGTGATTTATAGGCACATCTCGATTTCTCGACGAATCTTTCGCCTGTTTAGGCAGTTGATGCATTCAAATATCCTCTTTCGGTATTCATCCGCGACTCTTCCTCTAAATCGGCATCATCATTGTTAGGATAAAATCCTCCATCTTTTGGACCTCAGCCGAACTCTCTCCACTATACTCCTCTTCCTCGTTAATATAAATAGAGCAAATCTTCAGGAGTGAAGAAATGATTTTGCTTCACTCCGACACTTCCAGCATACTTCATCGCCGGAATCATGACTCACAAAATTCCGCAAAGAGGAGACTTTAACCTTTCGCCGTTCGCCGCAGGCTCTTGGGCTCTTTGTTCACGCCGGCGTCTGACTGTGGTACAGCTGCGCGGCCACAAAAATTTGGATTTCGAAACTATGTTTCTCGCTTTGTCACGATTTATTCTTCTTAAAGCCTTTTTCCAACTCACGAAGCTGAGTGTTTGCGTCCGAGATAGATGTAGAAGGCTCTTCCTTTCATTGTCACTCTTTCTCTCGCTTTCCTTAGCGCGTCGTTTTATCATTCGGGATGGCCTCAACGATCGACGATGCGATTCCTCTCTCGTATCTTCTAAAGTAGGTGGATCCTCGTCACGAAGGGAATAAGCCATCTCCGGATCAAAGCCATCCGAGAGTAAGGAGAGCAGTGAACTTTTGGACGGCCTCAAGTCATCCGGAATAGCATTATACAACGTCGTATACATATCTAATCTCGTCTGGACCCCAACGCACTCGTCGGGATTACGTTGTTTGTATATTCTCAAGTAACGTGCTGCGGATCCTGCTGTCACTTCCCATGGGTCTAAAGCATCGCTCCAGGGTTCTCGCCATGTATCGGTGCTTCTTTGTGGCAAGGTCTCAGGACCATTTCACGTGCCTCTCCTCCAAGCAGTTTGCAAAAGACGCTCTGATAGTCACATTCCTTTCATCAGTCTCGAGCGAGTCAAGAGAAATCACATATGTGTCTGCATGTCGTGCGGGGAAAGACTCTGTGGCAGTGCCGTCAAATGTCGAGATCTACCCTGCAGTGGTCTCATGAGGCATATCATTCATGCTCAGCAACACAAGAGGTGCATTAAACGAGCAGATCACTGGCCTCTTGTTGGACTAGAAAACAGTCGTTGTCGAGGGAGACAGGGAGGAGTAGGAGGCAGTGAGGTCTATGAGATGTACTAAAGTGGAAACAGGAGAAAATTACTGTTGATTTGCACATGATCGAAGACTCAAGTCATAGCTAGAGCCGGAGATGGTGGGGACAAAAGGAGGTTCGTAGGGATCCGTGGAACAAATTTGATGCAATTTCAGATGGGTCAAGAACTTGTGAGGCAGTATCTGAAAATTCATTAAGTGTTGGTCGTCCTCGAATGAGAATCCTTTCTGTGGTAAATCGTCTATCCAAGTATTGTGAAGACTGATCTGTATTGTAAATCTTCAAATTAGAACAATGGATGCGGGACTAATCTTGACGAGATTCGAGCTTTGGAAAAATTCACAAACAAGGATGTTTCAAACACGTGCACTTCAAAGGGGATTTCTATCAACATGTATGAGTTTTGACGAGATGATGCGATTACTAGTGGTGCTTATACGGAACTCTCAAAACTCAATTGGACTTTCTCTCTGAGACTCTCTTGGCTCCTTTGTTTTCTAAGGGTCCTTGAAGAATCTGCGATTCGGATTTTTGCAAGATTGGTGCACGTTTGTCGAGGTCGTCGAGTTCGCCATGTGTTCTTCATGAGCTTGGACAGCCGTTGTATCGATCTTCTTAGGAAAAACAAAAATTGGCAAGGAGCACAGCTCAATTCATTTTCAGACCTTCTAAGATTTCTGAGACTCATCATGCAAAAGGTCTGGCTCGGATAAGTAGAGGTACCTTCGTGATTTACAAATCAAGTACTGAACACACAAGCTACCTGGGAGATCTAATCGGGCGCGTTTGTCTGCTTCCGCTTATGCATAACAAAAGGCGTTTTCGAAGCTGCTGGCGGTGGCTTCGAGACTGCGTCTCTAGACCTCAGGACGACATACTTCAAACAAGCATAGCATTGAGATTTCCCGCGTGGTGCGCATGCACTATGTCCAGCACTCAAAGTCTGCCTCAGAGGCTGAGGCATGAAGTAAAGCTCGAGGCCTGCACGTGTCAAGCACGCCGAGCCTCGGAAGCCATTGCGCCTACGAGGACAGGAGAGGGCTCTCTCCGTCAGTCTCAGAGAAAAACAGCAATAGGATGCGAAGATGACTTACTATAATAAGAAATCTGATTTTAGGCTAGCATAAAGAGATAGGTGTCGTTTGGTTTTACGTGAGTTTGCTGGGTAGTGGAGAAAAACCTGTCAAATTTTGGGTCCCGTGGATGAGGTCGACCTTTGCGGAGTTCAGGCCGGGCGGAGGTAGGTGACGAATCATGGATGCTAACTAAATTGAATTCTATGGATAGATTAGAGCTAGCAGCGAGGAGGCTGGAAGGAGGGCAGAGAAGAACTTGGATCCTCTCCAAAGCAATGATGAAAAACATATAAAGAACTGTCTAATTCAAAGGCTAAAGCACTGACGAAACGATGGACTCAAAACACCAATCACTCTATTCATCCTTGGTTCAGAAGGCATAGTGAAACGATGGCATGACATCAAACATGAAGAAGAAAATTACAGATTAAACAAAAGGAGAAACATCATCAAGAACATGACACCACAAGGATCCCAACAAGTGCCGCCAAAAACCCCGGTCTTATCCTTAGCCAAAATATGAAAAATGTGTACTGATGGTATCAAAAGTA
Organism: Pinus albicaulis; assembly: GCA_034641835.2. NCBI lineage: Eukaryota > Viridiplantae > Streptophyta > Pinopsida > Pinales > Pinaceae > Pinus > Pinus albicaulis. Next base: position 14,679 of record JAXQQM020061797.1, on the reverse strand, counting down.
TCCCAAGAGTCCAACCTCTCAACCTCCTCGAGCGATTGAGAGGCTACTGTTATATAGATCACTCTCACACCTCTCCCCACCCTAGGGTCGAGATTCCCCTCTTCGGGGATCAGCTTTCAACCAATTCTAATGCTTGGAACTACGATCTAGGCGCCTAACCACTGGTCACCTGCAGTGGACAAGCCTGCAGTCCATTACATGATTTTTACTCATTTGAGAGTGAATCTTCTGAGAGGTAAATAACACAAAGTTACATATCAAACATGAATTGCATCACACAGCAAGAATTCTATCCATAAGCATGGCTTCCCAGTGCCACGTAATAGGCAGAACACTGCGGCTGGGCAGAACAAGAAAATTCGAAGAAGATATCTAGGTGGGTCGTCTCCGCTCAAGGTGGTGTCGCTCATGTTCCAGTGCATTTTGCAGAAGTAGCTCCAGCATTAGATCCAAATTGAGCTCATGATAGCTGCTTGAAATCCATGGATGTATAATTTCCAACCCAAGTGGAATTTCTGTGAATTTGGAGCTGAGTTTGACCCTCCAGCCCTCTATTCTCCTGTGAGGTGCCTACACAGCGTACAGGTGTGTGGTGATTCCCTTCATGTGGTGTTTTTGAGGTACGTTTGACCATCCAGATTTTGCTAGAAATGCTAAGTTGACTTCGGAAGGATTTGCATAATTAAATCTGTTGAAAAATCAAAAAATGTAAAAAATCTCCTCGAGCAAGTGTCTCAAAAAAAGCGACATGCGCTGCGTGAGGCGCTCAGGCGCGCAAAAACTCGTAGGCAAAAATTTGAAAATGACAAAATTTTCTCGAATTTGCGCCCCAGATCGGAGTGGGAGGTCCTCCATCATGTTTCCCGCCCAGATCAGCTGAAGCCTTGGCCAAAATCCGAAGTGGATTAGGCCTTTTCCGCTCGTCGAAGTGCTTTGCGCAACCTCCTCTTCATGTGATCTTCATCCTTGCGCCTGCAAGCATGCCATGCGCCCAGTGTGTAGCCTTTTCATAGTGGCGTGGCATGTCTTTGTCTCTGTGGCCTTAGCGATCAACTTCCGGATGTATGTTCACCCGTGTGAGTACAAAGTATCTCCCTCGTCATCTGGTGTCGTGTCACCGGGTCTTTTTCGATTCCTGATCGTCTGCCCTCACGGATTTGGCGCACCTCATACAAATGGGAGCTCATCCTCGAGTCGTTTGTTGCGGCCGTGCTCCAAATAGTTAATCACCCATTGAGCCTTCTCGCAATTGGTCTTTCGGCTGGTCATTCTCGGCCCTTTGCCTCTGGATGACCTCCCTCGGCTTCGAGCTGAGGAGACGTGTCAGATCGGCCATGAAGTACATCGTCATCGGTGTCCCGAGCCTCCACGAGTCGCCCTCCATGCATGCATGGGCCTCTTGCTGCCCTTGCCTTGGACCCAGATCAGCACTAGTCTGTGAAGAAGAAGCGAGACCTCCTCCCACATCTGCATTACGGAGATAGTACTCTGCCAAGTGTCGATGAAGTCGGCAAGAGCCCACTTCCACCTCACGTGGGAATGTCTCGCACGTGGCGTGCAAATAAGGCCACAGCTGGCCTGCACGATATGTCCTGAGACCAAAGGTGATGACGATGCTCAACCTCGAGCATGTCCGAGCCGCGTGTGAGGCTCGCTCTTTGCATCATGAGCGCATCTCTGGGAGAGCTGCAACGTAGCACTACGAAAAAGTTCTCTCGTAAATGAAATCCTCCCAAAGTGATGCCCGTCGCCGCCAGCGCGATGTAACACCAAGATTTCTGACTCAAAGTAGAAAATGGTATGTACTCATGCATCTACTGCAGCGACTGGGCTCAGGCTTTCTCTCAGCACAAATAGTCACCATCCTCTCTCTATGTTAGAGCAGTATGAAATACGAGAATATTCATCACTGCGCACCCTTGTGAAGTGCACCAGTAAACGAGATGGTGGATGAGAGACGGCTACATGCCTGCCCTCACAACTAAAAATCTCTGACACGAGCCCTCATGAGCGGTGCCTGCTCATCTCTGCAAGAATGCGGAATGGAAAAAACTCTACTCAAGTAAAGCTGTATATCCGGCTTTTAATGTATGGCTCATAGTGAGAAATTTCTCCCTAGCGTTTGAAGCCCTTGCTCCATTCCTCGCCCATGTTCGGTATACCAATGGCTTGAGATAGGTCAAGCAGGTGACACAATGAAATCAGCGACGAAGGCTTACCCGATCACCCCGTAAATGTAAGAACAAACAGACGTGCTAATTCACGATGAGGTGCCTAAGCCAGCATACCATCTCACAAAATGCTGAAACATGACAAGAATGAAACAATCCATAGCTAATGGACATGCTCGCAGCTTCGAGCCAGCCAGAAGGTGAGGCCCTCTGCGATGATCACCACTTCTATTTTCTGCATGGGAACTCCCGTGGCACATTACCTTCGACACTTAGAGCACCGCTGCACCATGCGAGCTCATATTCATGAGCTGTCATGTTGACATCTCGCGTCAAAGCTTTATGGCAATAGTGGAAATCTTGGAAGTAAGGAATGCGGTAGAAAGCAAAATTAGAGGATGTATGTTTTAACACCTTCAACCATATTCACACCCAGAAAGCACCACTTCGAAGAATCAAATCATAGATAAAATCTGCAGCTTTAAATGGATTGGAGAAAGAGCACAATCTCTCGTTTTTGAATGCCAACGAAATTTTGACCCAAATAGGGCAGCAACCTTCAAAAGTTTGAACTACATCTAGCTCGTGAGAGAGCAGTGGCATTAATAGTAATATGTTTGTCTATAGAGTAATGATCATAGAAAGGTTTCAGTGGGCAGTCTGAAACAAAGTTATGAGCATGTTTACATTGGGCGAGGAGACTCTACATTACAAACACAGCAGTCAACATGGCACAAAAGGGTTTTATCATGGCACAACAGTTGCAATAGTATTTATGTGGCTAAATGGGCATGAGACAATATGATTTTAATGTTACATGGAAGGACTCGGACATATCTTTACCTTTAAGATAGCAGGCACATTCTTTCCACCATTCACGTTTCATTTCAAAGCCGAAACTTGATAATACTATAGTAACGCGTGTTTAAATCCTCCCATCCGAATATTTGAAACCACGATGATGCCACAAATGCGTTCAAAAACATCAAACAATGGATGAGAAACCTGCTTTGAAGGCGCCTTTGAGTCGAATTCCCGTAGGCGACCAAGGCGAAACTAAATTTTCGAGCCGTGTTCTGTGGTCGCGCGGCCTGCGTCGATGGTCGACGCCCAGGTCGAGGCGCCTCGTACAAACTTACATGCTATTTGAGTCTGATCTCGTCGAGGTGGCGCTGCATACGGCTTGTAGTGCGACCGCTCCTCACCGTGGTCGCAGACCCACAAAAGGCTGTCTGTCACGCACTTCAAAAACTCGAAATCGACGCCTCCACTTTGCAACGGATTTGGGAGCTGTGAATTGGTCTCAAATGAAACTTGTTTTCACTTTTAAGGTCATCACACAAATATCTTCACAGAATTAGATTTTATTTCAAATCAAACTTCAAACCGATATTACAAATGTTTTTGTAACGTCATTCTTTTCGCTTTTCAAATACAAACTTCCTTTGGCTTTTTATGAGGTCGATACTAGTGATTTTGGCTTGCTCTTCTTGCGTGATATGGCTATCTTGGCTACAGAGAAAAGACCAGAGGGGTCTTTGACAATGTCTTCATGGCGGAACAATTACAATTTATTACAAAATGATAATGACAAATTTGTAGTTCCAAAACGGTAGTTTTGGACTCAGAGAATATATATATATTTTTAAAAATGCCTGATTGACAATAAAATAAAAATCACAAGTGCTAGTACTTTCACTCTACGCGCGAGGCTTTATGACTAGTATATAAATAGACTCAAAACCCTAGACACCAAGACCTATAGGACACTTATTGACATTTTTAATGATTTCGCATATATATAATGACAATAACTATGAATAATTTTTTTGAGGAAATTTTTTAAAATAGCTGCCGCAGGTATAAACATGAGGAAACATAGGACGACGGACCCTTACGTTTCGCCTCCTCGCATGATCCTAGTGAAATGCAAACGAAGTGGAACAAAGCGAGACACCTCAAGAATGAATATGCAGAAAAGACGAAGTGATCAGCTGTGAGGGCACATCGTGGGACCGAAGCTCTAACAGAGATTTGCACCCTATTTCCTTACGAGTACAAAGAACCCTTGCTCTTTCGAGAAAAAAAAGGCCTACTACCTTGAATGTATCTCCCATCAATAAAAATTCTCAATAAGAGACCAAACAGTGGAATGAAGGACAATCGTTAGGGAGGAATTTGCTTTGGGAAGTGTCAAAATTACCTTGTCCTTGTGAGTTTTTTAAGAGGTCACTCAATACATCTTAATCCTTTCCCATGGTAGATTTTGCAATGATTAAAATCCTCGCTTTGTCTAAGTATGCTAATCAACCACCAAAGTTCACACTATACACACAATTACCTTAAGTGCGGAACACTACAGTCAATTTCACTTTCGTCCATAGAGCAAAGGTGACAGATCTTGGAAATGCTTCAAAGGTTTCAACCAAGCCTTTTGATGCTTTGCAAATATAAGAAACCTTTGTCCTTTGAAGAAGAAGGTGATCTTGCAGGTAATCAATCAATCAAGGTTTCTTTTAAGCAGAACTCTACTCCTTTGTCATGCCTTTCAACTAACATATTTCAACATGATCAACACGATTAAAGTCACTTGTTCATAATATAGGGAAAAAAGGGCTTATGTTGTTTTTTATGATGTAGTAGCAAGGCACTGCGACCTTCAACGATAAAAAACTCCCCTTCAAACAAAAACTTCCTTCTCTATACCCTCACTGTTTCTTTATACCAGATTTGCCCTACCTTTTGAATGCAAATGATGACCTTTACTTACAAGGATATGCTATAAGGAACTGAAGTTAAGACTTTGTTTTCTCCCTTTGATAAAATAGAAGAAACTCTTTTTGAAAGATCAAAAAATGTATATGAGGGCTACTCTGCTGTCTAAAAAGCGACCTATTGTTAACCCTTTAATCACATTGTGCTCTTGTTTCTTTTATCACAGCTTGTAGGGCAGTTTCATTTGATATTCATGCTAATGCAAACTCACTCATTTTTTGAAGTTTCACCTCTAGCCAACAGCAAACTTCGTTTTCTACCCAACATCCAAACCGTGGTTAAAGCGTGGTTCTTAACCTTTTTGCATTGCCCTAACGAGTTCTTGACAAAGGTCATGGAGGCGCATAAATACTTTTAAAATTGATGATGAACTTTTAGACAAGCTTGAGCAGCCTCCAAAAAATATTTTTTAAGGCTTTTAGGCAATTTTGTAACTGATGCTACAAAGGCGTCGCGCATCGGTTCATTCCTTTGGAAATTTTTCGGCCTAAACACGTCGCGCAGATTCTGAACATGTCGCGCAACTTTCCAGCCCAATTTGAGAGGCCTTCCTGGTGTCGGAATTGAGCGCGAGATGGCTCGTTGGAAAGCTGTGGAAGTATACTTTCCATAAAAACTTGAATATTTCCATTTGGAGTCCATTTGGTTGTTCAAAAATTCATTCTCCCAACACTGGTCAAAACTGGTGAATCCTGGTGCAGAAATGCATCGAGCTGTTTGTAGGCCATTTTTGAATGCCTTTCCCGGTGTCGAAATTGGACGCGAGATGGCTCATTGGAAATATGTGGAAGTATAATTTCCAGAAAAAACTTGAATTTTTTCATTTGGTGTCCATTTGAGCCTTAAAAAACTGATCTGTCCCATCATCTGGTCAAAAAATGGTGTATGCTGGTGCAGAAAAAACATAGCGTTGATTGCAGAGCTACTTTTGGATGCCTTCCTTTTGTCGGAATTTGGCCCGAGATGGCTCATCGGAAAAGCTATGGAAGTATATTTTCCATATCAACTTGAATTTTTTTCATTTGGAGTCCATTTGGCTGTTCAAAATCTGACTGTCCCATCACTGGTCAAAATGATGAATCCTAGTGCAGAAATTCTCCCGTGACATCTGTATTTTCACATTTCTCATAAACCATGATACCTGTGTATAAACTGAAGGAGGTTTTTCTTTTTGAACCTATGAGGAACAAAAACCTCTCTCAGTTTTGTAAATTTCATCTCTTTTTGGTCAGAAACACTGTTTTAAGAAAAACTGGTCTTGGGCGGGACACATGATTTGTCTCGCCTATGTGCTTATTTTCCAAATTTCTCCTTGCACCCTCTACTTGTACATGAAGGAGGTGCTATTTTTACACCAAATTCTGGGCCCTCAGCTTATTAGTGAAGGAATTCATTCAAACAACAATGTCTTTGTCCTGCTCATCAATTTAGGGTTTGTATTGAGAGGGTTTGGAAGAATCTTGTTTTAAACAGCTGCTTCATCCATTTGCAAGGAAAACAAAATGACTTTGAACATGTTATGAAGGGCCCATATTTGAATAGTGGTGGCAAAAGGATGCATGCTTCTAAACAATTTTAACAGGACTTGACCTATTTACTTATACGAAATATATAAGAGTTCAAACTCTATTCACTGTGAAACTGATTTAGTTGTCAGGTGTCTTTTAATCCCATCTTCTGACCTTAAACCTTTTTAAGGAAAATGCATTTCTTTTGGAAATGGTGACATGCCCCGTTGGCTTTGAATGCTGCTCTAAAGCTTTGAAACTCATGCCATAACTTTTTGAAATATAATCAACGTCACTTGCCTGTGTCATGACCTGTCTTCTAAACAGCAAAGTTGTCAAGGAGGTGAGTTTTTTTTTGTAACTTTGACATGACTCTCCCTTTTCAGAAGCTTTCAGTATCTTCTGTTGTTCTTACCATTTGTCTCTTGGTTAGTCAAAACCTGAAACCAGTCTCTGCTTTGTCCTTTTGCTTATGAATGAAAAAGGCCTTTCTTGACAAAATGCCTAATGTTCTTTTCACCTCTGTCTCAATCAACTCTGCCTTTGATGATTTCCAGAACCTGAAAAACTGTGCCAAAAATATTTTTGTACTTGATGAGCTTGTATACCTGTTTGTAAGAGGCAAAATAGATCAAACACATTTTTTCTCTGGGTATTATGCTAGAATCTTGCCTGCAATGTAAATCTAATTAGGTGACAGGTTTTGCTTGACTGTAGATGCAAGTGCTAGGTCTCTTTGAGCTTTCTTCTTTGACTGTGGGTGCCATATTTTCGCTGCATCCCTTCATACCATAATTCTCTATTTACTTAGGCGCTCCTTTAGACTTTTGGCATGTGACAGTGGGGCAATGTTTGACACTTTCCCTTAAGGAGACTGCCCCTTTTTGTATCAATGGCCTGCATAGTTAATATTGTCTCCTGTCTACTATAGGTATAGTTTGACAGAAATTTTCCCATGGATAGGAAAGACAATATATTTTGAACATAAAAACCATCTTTTCCCCATGCAGTGACTTCTATTTTCCTTCTTTGTATCCTTCCACTGCACTTTTTTACCAATCAGTTTCCAACAACATCCAATGCTTTGGCCATCTGCTCATAAATGGAGGAGGCCCTTCACTGAGCAAGTATCTGAAGGTTATTTGATGAGGCTGTATGACAAGGGTTTGCTTGGATTATGATGTTAAGCAACCAACTTGAAAAACATCAATACTGGCACCTCTGCTGGCAATCACCACTGTGCTTCAGAAAAACCCTAGTCAAAGTGTAGCTGTCTCACTGCACTGCTCTGAGGGTGACTGAAATGTCATTATTTGCTTTGGTCATCTCATAACAAACTATTTGAAAGACAGTCTCTGTGACTATGGAGGTCAGCGCCTTTTGAAAAAAAAAGAACTTTCTTTCTGCCTGTGTAATGGCATGTTTTGTCAGCACCTCTTCAATTTGATCTTGTGGACAAGCAGGCTGCTTATGATTGGATTTTTTACTAATGACATGCCTTTCTAAAGTTCAACAATTCACATGATTTGAAAGCTTTAAATGACCTCCTTTATCAGACCAGACTCTTTTTTCCTTTGAGCTAGCATATTTCAAACTCTATCCCTGTTATGATCGTCACTCACATTCATAAAACCTGGAGATATTGTTTCACTGTTCAATAAAAGGCAAACCTGGACTTTTGCAATCTTCAAAGTCAATACTGGCCAGCGCCCTCTGCTTGTGGATGAAGGAGGCGCCCTAACCCTCTGCTTGTAAATGAAGGAGGTTCTGGGCCATGAAAAATTACCAGTTTGCTGTGACAGTGGTGTCCTTTTCTTACTATGATTTTCATATTGGAAGGAAAACTGCAAGTTCTTGATGAGTGACTTTCTGTTTTGCAGATATATCTCAGGCTCATGATACATTTAGAAGCAGCTGTTCCTCTAACTGCAGATTCAAGCATTTACTCCTGATATGAGGTTGTATTTCCTGTCTTTTTAGAATCCATAAAACACTATGAAACACCTACTAATCAGCTCGAGACTGTGGTTCATGCAGTGCTGAGACCTAGGGGTATAAGTGGCGCGACTTAGAGCTGTTTGACAATTTTATTTGCAGAGTGGGAGGTCAGTCATGGTTGGTCTGTAACAGATGGAGGCTTTTTGGCTTTTTTATGATTGCCAAGGGTAAAATGTCTTAAAGCGCCACTTCCTAACATAGGGGAGACTTTTGCAACAGACTTGGACTTTTCCTTTTGGAGCTGATGGGCAGACCAAGGAGGGCTGAAGCTGGAAAAAATGGTGATAATGGATTTTAACTTTGACAAGGGCAGACTGAAAATTAAAAGGGAGAAAAAAGTTTTAAGAGGGTTTTCTAGATGACAGATTGACACATGGAATTCAGCTTCTAGAAAACTCAGCTATGGATATAGTCATCACTAACATGTAAAAAATACTGATGGCTAACACATTGGCATTCGATCCGAGGTCCAAAATAACCCGGTCCATCTTGTAATCGCCGATCTGTGCCATTAGCCGCATCTCCCTCCCAGTGAGTTTCTTATATCTGTATAGTTTGTGCACATCCTTAATATCGAGGGACATGGTAGGGTGCATTGCGCAACTATCTATTAATGCCTGAAGATTTTGTACATATTTTGGGTTGCACAACAACTTCATACATGCCTGCAAGAAAGTTTTGACCTGCACATCTGCCTTAAGGTTTGTAGGGAGTAGGGACGTAGATGTCTCTGTCCCGATAAAGTCCCTACGATCTGCTATAAACGTTTCTCTTTCTTTGTCTAGGTCCAGCCCTTCTTGTTTGCTGACTGCCTTGTGGATCAGATGTTCAGTTTCAACCTTCGCCCCAGTCCCTCTAGTAGCTAATCCACTGCGCATAACGACATTTACGCTTGGATCCTTATCTCGTAGCTCAGTCTTAACCCTCCACACATTTTGTGTAGGTGGTAGTTGCTTCTCCCATATTTTTACTATCAAGACTGGACAGTTTTCAAGCATATGGTCCAACTGTCTGCAGTACCTGTAAGAATTTCTTGTAGGGTTTGGAAAATCCCTCACAAAGTGCCCTGTGTCTCCATAGTTATAGCAGATCAATTTCCCCCAGCCCCGACCTGCACTTCCACTTCGGCCTCCTCCCCTGCTTTCGGAGGGGGAGCCACCCATGCTTGCAGGGGTTTTTGGTGACATGGGGTCTGACTGTACCCTATACAAGCTCCCCCAATTTATCATTAGATCATAGGTTCGACCGTTATTCTCATCATGCCCTACTAACCGACATAACCGGAACCATTGTTGCTTCCGCTCTGGGACGTATGTGTCTAGACAGGGGCAATGGTTTGTATCATGCAACTCTGTTGCACGGAAATCCTCTCACCATAACGCAAGTCTTCTTGAGCCTATTCATACTAAGCTAGGTCCTCCACTTGATCCATGGTGCATCAGACTAGGTCTTCCTATTTGCAGGTAGTCTGTCGACAGCAGGCACAGATCCTTCGTATGTCCTGTTACTCGACAACGTATGCACCATAGATATGCGCTAGCTTCCCTCCCTCGTTCCTTTCATAGGTCCTGAATCTCCATGTGCATTGCCCCGAGATTCTCTTGAATTTTATGTACTCCTAACGAAGTATCTTCTCTGGACGTTGTTAGACTCCTATACCAATAGGTGTCATTTTTCATGATTGTCTTGATTGAACTATGGAATATGTTCAAACCTTTTTCTTGGACAAAGGTGTTCCATATTCTTGAAAAACCAAAAAATCAAAAAATTTAAAAAATGTAAAGAGGGTATACCCTAAAAGAAAAATCAAAGGGCAAAAAGAATAAAATGGTCAAAAAAGAGAAAGAAATGAACCCCAAGCAAAAATAGACCAAGGAAAGTGTGCAAATCCAAATGCCACTACTATTTCATTTTTGGTCATAAAGCAAGTGTGTGCAACTTGTCAAACCTTTGCCACAATCCATGAATAAGTCAAACTGTTTAAACTTGGCTTACTCATATTTCAATTTCATGTTGTAGATTAGAGAATAAATATCTGACCAAACAGTTTAATCTTGGCAGATAAGTAGATAGGTAGAGTTAATAAGAGGTGCTCAACAGTTTAATTTGAGCCCTTGGATGTAATAAGGGTAGAATTAGATAGATTTGCCTTGTAAAAAGAAAAGATTGATAAGGGTTTGCAAGTCTAAATGCACCCTAATAAAGAAGAGAAAATGGTAGTAGTAGATAGGATAGGTAGATGGTGTTGCAAAGTTTTATCTGATGAATGATGCTGTTACATGTTTTGATCCTTCATATCATATCAACTAAAGCGGGGAAATACAATTTAAGAGTCCATGACAAGCAAAGTCAATACTTAATAACCTCATCACTTTCTCCCTAAGTTTTTACTAATTTCCCCCAAAGCACTAAGGTATTTGGAGATCAAAGGGGCTCAAGGCATTTCCTTGACTTCTGGAGGGACCGGACCCTCGGCCTAATGATCAAAAAGACCTAAGTACTTAAGATAATTCATCATTATAATCATCCATCTTTAACCTTGTCCTAAGTAAGATTCTATTTTACTTAGGAAACTCATGCAAAATTCCATAAAAATCCCTCAAGATAACTTGCTATTCTAAGTTTAAGTGTTGAAGATAAGATATTGCAATTTACTTCAAAAGTTATCACTTTCTTATATGTGCAAAAATACTTTGAGTTTCCTTGTCCTTTGCCATATTTACAGTTAACTCTATTTTACTAAATCCCTAGTAAAATACCTTATCCTAAGTATATAACTCCCTTTTTATAAATAACCCAAAAAACCCCTCTATTATATAGTTTAACCAAAGTAATTATTTCCCCGTGCATTTAAAAGAAAACCCACTATATAAGCCCTTTGGTTAAATTATACCTTTATACAATAATCCCGCCCCTATGGTGAATTAATTGTATTAATTAATTTATCATATTATAAAAATATATATGAAAAAATCAAACTTTAGACATACAATATGTATGTTTAAACCCAAAAATACAAAACCCGAAGTTTTATTTTCTAAACTAAACTTGGGAAAACCCCGTGCCAACGTGGCTCATCCACTTGGCATCTAACGCAGCCTTTTACTACCCGTGCCCAGCAAAACCCCGCCACAACTCCCTTTTTCTATATAAAACACGGGATTAGTTAATTATCCGAATTAACTAATAACCTTACCCTCCGCCTATTAGACGCCTCCCGGGGTGATTAGATTAACCTTTAAATGTTTTAAAACCCGACGGGCCCACACCTGAAACCTTCGCTTATTCCCCCATCACTTCAACCGTCGGATCAACCCTCCGCAGATCAACGATCCACGTGAACCCCGCTACCCATCGTTTGTAAGAACTTTAACGAGCAGGAAACGGGTGGTATTTGAACAGTTCACCTTCCACGTGGCTATCACTTTGTGGAATCGCTGCCCTCCCGACTAATACCACCCTCGACCAAAAGCGGTGCGGGGTTACCGCTTACCACTTACCGCCCAACCCCTGCACACGTCAGCCCGTACATTGATGACGTCACTCCTCGAAAAACTAAAAAACCCTTTTAACTTGTAAATAAAGCCATTTTTCGTGTTTTTCCCGTTATTTTCGTTATTGAAAGCGACTGTGCTCTCCGCTACGGTTTTCGAATTTTCATTGAAATCCACTGTTCCATTCGACTTCGCTCCAGAATTCCGCCGGACCTGTGTTCGAGCATCATCTTGCCACCACCTGATACCTGTTAAAACCCAGTTTGCTGCCAAGAACAGGTATTTCTTCTATTGTGCTCCGAACTTGAAAAGAAACTATGTGTTCCTTGTTTTTCCGCTGGATCAGTGTTAAAATATTATTGCTAAGATCATTCCCTGATTTTTAAACTGTGAATTGTTCCCCCCGAACCTGCAATTGTGCCAATTTCCCTCATTAAAACTGAAATCGCGCTCAGTCTGTGAAGAAAACCCAGAAACTTCCATTTTGAATACACAAGAACCAAAATGGAAGCTCCGGCAGCCCTGAATGTAACCCCATTGAATGCCCCTCATAGAGACCTGGATTTCATTAACAAATTGTTTGATTTTAGTAGGTTATCATCAGAATATGGATTTGGACCAACAATTTCAATACTAGTTGACAAAATTGTTACTCCAAATTCTCAGATTTTAATTCAATATCTTCATTCAAAAAACAGTTTGTATACAAAGTCAGAGAGAGATTAGAATGATGAAATGTGCACAGTGAATGGTAAAAGTGAAATGAGAAATTACAGGGATAGGAAAAGCATAACAGCTAAAGAGTATCAGTGGTTAAAGTGTATCAGGTAAAAGTCAGTGAAAGTTAAAATGAAGTTACAGAGCAGTCAAAGGTAAACAGTAAAAGTAAATACAGAAGGCAGTAAAATGGTAAAAAGAGATGAAAATACTTTCACCAACATTGAATTTTGTCTAAAGTGAAAGTAAAACAGTCAAAAGAGCAAGAAAGTAAAAAGATGAAAAAACATAACAAGAAGGAACATTTTTGCAGAAATTGCATATTTTAGTCATAGTTTTGCAGAAACTATTGTGATCAATCAAAGATGAATTTTACAAAACTGAAGGAGGTTTATGTTCTTAAGAGGACCATATACAAAAACCTCTCTCACTTTTCTAACAGCCATTATGGTTTTGAAAATATTAAACAATGTTGGAAAGCACTTTTTGCAGAAAATTCCAGTTTAAGTCATCATTTTGCAGAGAGGATTGTGGCCAATCCAAAATATTTCATACAAAACTTAAGGAGGTTTTTGTTCCTAAGAGACCCATCTACAAAAACCTATCTCATTTGTTTCACAGTGGTTTTATAATGAGAGATACATGTGAATATTTACAGGCCATTTTTCAGACTCTGTAAAACTCTGTTTTACACATATTTTTTACAGAGACTATTATGCATAGCTGGAGAGGAATTGTGGGAAAATGAAAGAGGTTTATCTCACCAACATATTTATCTACAATAACCTCTTTCACTTTTTACATATCTATTACGGAATGAGAAATAAAAAGATATCATTGGACCCCAAGTTTGCAGAATTGTTGGAGCAGATTGCACGAAGAAAGGAAGCAGTTAGTGACTTGGATGCCTCATCATCAACTAAGAGTTGGATCAAATTCGAATTCTTCTCTTTGTCATCACCTATCCATACAAAATAGTTCCAAATAGATGCATTAGTTTGAGTGTCCTTTAATTAAGTTCTATTTATGTAAAATAGTTGGAGAGATTTGTGAACCAATTTTGATATTTGTTTCAAGATATTTTAGTTTTGAATTTGTATAAATACTCCACTCTTGGAAGCATTTGGGGTGGATTCTATTACTTTGCTGTAACATTGATATTTTCGGAATAAAATCATTTTGGAGAAATTTATTCGTGGCTTACTGGATGACGATTTGAAGCTCAGGACTTTTTGCAGGATTCATGTGTTGGACTGCAGTTCAATAAGTCTTTCTACCCTTTGTCTTAAGTTTTATATCAGTTTATAATATCATTATGTCCATTTCTGAATAATTTACATAAAGGATTGAATCGGAATTTACTTAATTGTACTATGATTTCAGATGTGATTGTTCTTAATGTTTTCCTCTAAATTGGTTATAAGCATGAATTCTTAAATGCTCTTGCTTTGCTAATTTAAACATTGTTGATTACTATAATAAAGAATTCTTCATTGCTCTTTGTTTGTAATCATCTCATTTCTTTCTTTTGAACATGGTGAAAGATTCTTAGCTGCCTTTCATCCCTTCAAAATCATCCCATCCACTTTAAATTTTAAGGATTGTTCTCTGTCTGGCTATCTTGCCCTGCAAAGCCATCTTGTGTGTAAAATAGAAATCCAGTAAAGCCATCCTTTGACTCCATAGCCCAATGGACTGAAAATCTTCAACCTTGCCCTTAGTTGACGGATTCCACCATTCAAACAAAATCAAACTCTTGAATCTATAACTAGCCTAAAACCTTCCAAGAACAAAGATAAATCATAAAGAGAGAGCCCTCTCTGGATGCAGATTGGCTAGATTCTGCATCTCAAAGGTTGGTTTGTGGTTACCTCGGGTATACTTTCCTCTTACACAACTTCTAGGAAAACCTGAGTGATAACATAGTACCGACTCCACTGGGGATCTGAATCATTTTATTGATACTATTGTTTGATTTATAAGCTATAGACAGAGTCTGAAGATCAGCCAGGTAGC
>JAXQQM020092169.1:0-40008 GCA_034641835.2 Pinus albicaulis | reverse complement strand
TAAGAAGAGACTCATGTTAAGTCCCTATATTAATAGTGTATCCCCTTATTATGTTAGTGTAGCCCCCCTTATTGTTATTATTGTACCCCTGTAACCCCCATATTGTTATTATTGTGCCCTTACATTATTATTGTTAGGTCGACTAGAATTACATTGTGGCCCCACTAGGATTATATTGTGGCCTCATGTACTCCTATATATAGAAGGAGGTTTTGTTCATTTGAATCATCCAATAATTGTTCATTTATGTAATGTATTGGAGGTTTCCCCCTCGAAGTGGCTCATTTCTAAGGCGTTGATATCTCTTTTCTTCTTTTTGGAGTGGTTACACAACGTTTTGGTATCGAGCTTTGGATTCTAGGGTTTCGCTGCTCAAACGGGTCATCGTGGAATTTTTCATATAAATTTTTTTCTACGAAGTTTCAAGTTGAAATTTTTAGGGTGCAAAGAAAAAAGCCTGAGGAAGATTGTCTAAATTTTGAAACTTGGTTCTGTAATATTTTGGATTTTGGAGATATGATCCTGTGGAAGTTAGATATTTTTGAGGCTCTAAACAGGTCATCGTGGAATTTGTGCTATAAATTTTTTTCTACGAAGGTTCAGAATCTGAAATTCATATGGTGCAAAGCTGAAATCCTGAGGAAAATTTTCAAAAAATTTCAGAGCTTGGTTCGCAATATTTTTGGAGATATGATCTGTGGAAGGTAGTGCTTTTTCAGGCTCCTGAATTTCATCTCAAAGAGGTGATCGTGGGAAAAATTCAATAACTCTCTCTCTGGGCATTGGATTGAAGTTCCGTAAAAAGTGGCCGCAAGTACACAGACTGAATTTTTTTGGCTATCAATTTCAGAGACAAAGGACAAAACAGTGACACGTGGCAAGTCGTACAAGTTCGCTCTACTAAACCAGTCCAGAATTAGGTCATTGTGGGAGATTGGACACAACTTTGTCTTGGAGAATCCAAATTAGGTCAGACCTGTGGCATTTGAAAGAAGCTTCAGAGGGCTAATATAGGGATGAATTTGAGATATTGTATATTTTTAATTACATATATAATTCAATTTCAATATCGAGCTCCTTAAAGCAAGAGAAAGATGTGTATTTGGTTTTTAAAATTGCATATCGTTTGTTTGAAAAAGCAATTGAAGTGATTCCAAGTGCATATTTTAGAATTTTTATCAGTATTGGGTTCTATAATGCCTCCAAAAAATAATTCCATGCCCATTAATCCCTCAAAAATCTATTCTATGACGCATGAAGAGGAAGAGTTGCAGTATGAGATATCAAAATTACGGTACCAAGTGCAACAAGTTTCAATCTTACGAAGAGCAATTGAAGATGAAATAGATGGTTTAAAAGTAGAAATGGAGGCTAAGTTGGATGGTTTGAAGGATCAAATAATAGTAAATATGGATGATAAATTAATGGAAGATCACATCGAGCATCAACAACAAGTTCTCCAACTCTCAAAGGATAACCCAACTTTGGTGCAGAATCTAATGAAACAACATGAAGATCAACATGACATCGAAAGAAGTTATGAAGCAGTCATAGAAACAAGAACTCGACAAGTACGATCAATTTCAGAGTATCTCAGCAAGTGGAAGAACTTTTCTGTAGAATATTTCACATGGGAGGATGAGAATTTTATACAGAAGCATCAAGAAATAATCAAGCGTTGAGGACAACACTTGTTTGAAGGAGAGGGGCATGTTAAGTCCCTACATTAATAGTGTAGCCCCTTATTATGTTAGTGTAGCCCCCCTTATTGTTATTATTGTACCCCTGTAACCCCCATATTGTTATTATTGTGCCCTTAAATCATTATTGTTAGGTCGGCTAGGATTACATTGTGGCCCACTAAGATTACATTATGGCCCCATGGACTCCTATATATAGAAAGGAGGTTTTGTAAATTG
This sequence comes from Pinus albicaulis, assembly GCA_034641835.2. NCBI lineage: Eukaryota > Viridiplantae > Streptophyta > Pinopsida > Pinales > Pinaceae > Pinus > Pinus albicaulis. The sequence goes on along the minus strand of JAXQQM020092169.1, from coordinate 38,089 downwards.
TATCATCCAAGAATTGTTCATTTATGTAATGTATTGGAGGTTGCCCCCTCGAAGTGGCTTATTTCTAAGGCGTTGATATCTCTTTCTTCTCTTTTTGGAGCTGGTTACACAACAACTCGAGTGGTTGTTTCTATTGTCCACCCAACATCTTAATCCACCACAATGAGAGAGAGAGAGTTAGACTGCGTCAGAAGGCAGAACTTGAAGGACAAATGTCCTTGCATCGGGACCTAGAGCCATTGCCTATGGGCCCTTTGGCAAGTGGGTAAGATTGGTTTTCATTCCAAGAATTCAATAAGAAGAGGCCATCGAGCCATTTTTTACCTTGTTACTGTTTGGAACTCTCTATATAGCTTCTTTTGTGTTTTTAGTTTTAATTTTTTAATAGAGCATACTTTAGTGTATTACTTCATTTAAGTTTTATGCTTTTGAGCTCCCCCCCCATGTTAAGTCTCAAAAGTGTCTTCCATATTCATACATATTTCCATTATTTCATAACCATTTAGCTCTTATTTCATAGCCATTTGACCTAAAACCCTACATCAAGTAACCATTTTCATAAATATATGGGTTAGGATCCTTGTTTTCCAAAGTTATTTATTTTATGTATTTTAAGTGAATTTATGATTAGAAACTTGAAAATTAACATAGTTTCATATATCTATATATGTGTTATGAGTTTTGTGACATGTGTAGGTCAAAAGGAGACTTCTAGAAGACCCTTATGTGGCACTCTAAGCCCAAATTCGAATTTGGTTGGAGAAGATCATGGGATCATGAGAACATGTGTCTCATTTCCTTGTTGTATTGAAACTCTAAGAGGATATGTGTCTCCTTTCTTAGTTGTGTTGAAATTCTAGAAAGACATGTGTCTTATCATTTCCTATTTTGATTGTAACTCTAGAGATGGAGGGAGAGATTCATGGACTCCCATTAATGAGATAACTTCTCATATTTTGTATAAATAGGAGAAGCTTTCTCCTATCAAGGGTAATGAAAAAGTAATGAAAAATTAGGAGAAGGAGAGAAAGGAATAGAGAGTCTTTTGTAACAAAGTTCAAGATGGAATGGGATGTAGATTTGTGAGTTTTTTTTAATAGAGAAATTCAGTTCTTTGATGTTGTTTTGATTACAACTTTAAGGAGCTGAAGGACTTCACCAAATTGGTAGCAGAGGGCCCCTGCTATCCAAGGAGGCTTCTACATGTTTTCTAGATAAGTAGCTTTTAATTATGTGTTGTTAGCTTTTAATTCATGTCTTGCATTATTTGTTTAGCTAACAGATCCTCATGATGTTATAGTTAATCCTTTCTTAAAAGCTCTTCCAACATATCTTTATTCATGAAATGGATTTAATTGTGACATCTTGAGTTACCAGCACTTTAGTTTTTTTAGATTAAAAGATCCTCATTATTTTACAACCATTCTTTTTCTTAAACGCTCTTCCAACATATCAATATTAGATGAAAAAGATTTGGTTGTATTATATTGAGTTAATTAGCATTTTCTATTTTTCAATTAGATTAAAAGATCCTCATTATCTTACAACCATTCTTTTTCTTAAAAAACTCTTCCAACATATCATTATTAGATGAAAAAAATTTGGTTGTATTATGTTGAATTAATTAGCATTTTTAGTTGCAATTCCTTTCGTTAATTATCACAGTTAGACTTACTCTAATAAACTCTTCCAAAATATCATTATGATGAATAAGGCATAACTGTGGTATTGTAGGTTTTAGTTGCTTATTTACACTAAGTGGCATAGCCATTCTTACTCTTACAAAGCTCTTCCAAAATATCATAACAATGAGTAAGAAATAGCTGTGGTGTCTTAGATTTTAATTGTATTTTCTTTCATTTTTACGTTTATGTTCAATTGCATTGGATAATACAGCCAGGACTGTTTTACAAACTCTTCCAAAATATCATTCATCATGAACAAGATGGGCTGTAGAATTCCATAGACTAGTTGCATGTTAATTTAGTTAGAGCACTCCGGAGGTAGATTACATTTAGTTTAGCTCTGTCATTTCATTTCATTTTTAAGTTTGATAGAAGATCCTCATTGCATTAAAATAAAAACAATAAGAAAAACACATACAACGAAGTAAGGAAGATGTCACTTAAGCACATATAGTGCACCACACTTCATCAGTTTACTAGCCCTGGTTGATAATTTATGTTAGCAATTTAGGACGCTAAATTGACTACACATTTTGGCGCCGTTGCCGGGGAAGTGTAATTAGGAGACCTTATTTCTTACATCTAAAAAAAATTATTAATAATTCTTGAGTATGCTCTCCTCCTGCACTTTGTGTGATCTGGAGGATCAGAAAAAGGATTGTTATGTAAAAAAAAATTAATAATTCTTGAGTATGCTCTCCTCCTGCACTTTGTGTGATCTGGAGGATCAGAAAAAGAATTGTTATGTGAAAAAAAAAAAAAAGGAGACAAAATAAAACTTCATCATTTCAATTGATTCAACAATTTAAAAAAAAAAATTGTTTTCATGAAAAACTTTGATTTCAATAAATTGTTTTGTTTAATGAATATATATGTGTATTTTTAAATTTTTGAAAATATAATATACATAATTTTATTAAACAAATCAATTATAAAAAATAAATGATGAAAAAAAAAAATAAAAAAAATTTAAATTGTTCTATTACTAAGATATATATGTATATTTTTTTTTTAATTTTTGAAAATATATATATAATTTTAATAACAAATCATTTAAAAAAAAAAAAATCAATTAATTGTTTTGTTTAGTAAAATACATATGTATATTTTTTATTTTTGAAAATATAACATGTGTAATTTTATTAACAAAAACAAATAAAAAATATATAAAAAATAAAAAAAATCAATAAATCATTTTGTTTAGTAAAACATATATGTATATTTTTAATTTTTGAAAATATAAAATATGTAATTTTATTAACAAAACAAATAAAAAAATAAAAAAATAAACAACCAAACATAAAAAAAAAACCAATGAAATGGCCATGGCATTTTGAAAAATGAATTACTCTCAACAGAAAACATAAAAATTCAACCATGGAATTACTTGGACAGATGAAGAATTGAATGCATAACTTGAATTTTGCTAAGATTCAAACCTACTTGCTTGAGAAGTCGAGGGTTGTGCAACAGTCTCAAAGTGAATGGTCATATCATATATTTTATCAAGTTTTGTGCTGGGGCTCCGCCTCCTTTGAGAGAATGTCTAAATTTAAGGCCAGTTGAGGAGTACCACTACTTGAACCAGAGTAATTATCTGACTATTGATGAAGTTGATGATGCTCAGAAGTTCAAAGAAATGATGGAAGCTTTGAATGTGGTCCAGATCAGTAAAGATGATCAAGAAAATGTATTTACGATGCTTGTAGCTGTACTATGGCTCGGAAACATCAGATTTTTTGTTTCTGATAGTGAAAATCACGTGGAAGTTGAAAATGATGAAGGAGTTAGAGATGTTGCAAAGCTGTTAGGTTGCAGTGTTTCAGAGCTTATGACAGCGTTATCGACCCGTAGGATTCGAGTTGGAAATGAAGACAATTAGGAGTGTTTAGATCTCATTGAAAAGTGGTGAGAGTGGTGCAAGGAAAATCTTACGGAACTAACTAGAAAACGATTTTTGCTGGAGCATTTCTAGAAAAACAATTTTATTTGACATGTGGTTTTGAAACACATTTTCTGATCAAACCGAAATGAATTTAAAAAATCCACGACATGGGTTTTTTCGCCAACATGGTCAATTAGATAACCCAAAAATCGGTTTACGAAATTCGTGGCGGTCTAGGATAATTTCTCAGTTCTTTGAAGCCTATTTTTGCCTGCCGCGTGAGGAAAAACGGTTTTCTGTTTGCACAGTGAAGAGTTTGAACAGCACTCTGTATTGATTTCACCCATAATTCGGTTTCTTGATATCAAAAAGAAGAGTTTTAATCAAAATCAAAGACTCTCGTGGCATTCAATCCACATTCCATTGACCACTGATGCCGAATCTTCACCTACACTGATCCACTAGTGACGCAGCCACTCTCATCTTCACGGCTGCACATCATTCATTTGAGGGCTGGAAATGTCATTTTTAATTACAAATACCATAACAATAGGTTGTAAAATACAGAAGTTGTAGAAGATTTTTCTTACCCATTTTGTTTGGTGTGTTGTGCCAGCGTCAAGGGTTTACGACTGCATTTGAATTCTTCGCATGATCTATTCAATTTTGAGTTTTGGGCTACTGAAGTCTATCATGGCATTCAATGTTTTTAGTTTCAGTTGCCTTATTTAATAAATTGTCTTGTTTAATAAAATTATATATGTATATTTTTTAAAAAATGTAACATATATAATATTAAAAAAAAAAAAAATGTATTTTTCAATTTTGTTATTTAAAAAAAAATAAAAAAATTGCATTTCTCTTTTTAAATTTTGTTTTGAAAAAAAAAAAATAATAATAAATTTGAATCAATGAAATGAATAAGTTATTTGCTCACTTTTCTGAAGGTATTGATTAATTTTGGACTGATGGTAAAAGATGAATGGCTAACTTTTTATTCAAGATTTTTAGCTACAAAAATCGTCGACATTCTGCAGCTAAAATCCAATTCTGCAGCTATTCTCCAATTCTGCAGCTGTTCTCCAAATTCCACAGCCGAAAAACCTCATTGTTAAAATCAGCCTAACTTTCTCATACAAAATCAGATTTTGATGATTCAAGTATCATTGGAAAGGTCTCAACAAGATCTACACAATGAGAAATCCATCATTAGAGTTTGAAATGGTAAATAATGAAATAAATTGCTGAAAAGAAGCAACATTCAACTTGAGGCACTAATTCCAAAACATGTATAAATTCTTTTGATTTTTCCTTTGAGAACTTGTTTCATTAATGCAAATTCTTAGTTTTGTGTGTAAATATCATAACTAGAGAGATTGATCACTTCTCTCCTTTGATAATCTTACATTCCATTGCAGAAGAAGTATTAGTTTTTTGCAGGTTCCAGGAGGAAGGACAAATGACTACAAGAGAATGGTGTCTCTCTAAGAGACCAATTTGTTTCATAAGAGGATGATCAGCAACAAAAAGGAGGAAATATGCTGATGTAAAATCAGATCCAAACACTTGAAAAACTTTCAGATGCTATTGTCTCCATCACATCCATACCTCATAATAAACCATTCACCTCATTTCACTTCATGTTTTCCATTTACATTCACATCCACTTTCCATTTCTTTTTGTCCATTCATAACCCACAAATAAAAGCAAGAGGCTCATTCACATGTTTATTGCCCATTTCCATTTCTACTCTCCATTGCCATCTTCCATTTTATTCTTCCATTTCTTGTCATTTTCATTCCGCAAATAAGCCCTGCTTCAATGCAAATTATTGAGTCCATAGTCCTTTGAGTCTAAGTTCTTTGTAAAAACACCTTGAGGCTTACATGCCTTAATGGCAAGTTCTCATGCTGACAAACAATGGGAATACATTAATGTCTCTTGTTCGTCAGATCTTCTAGGTGACTCGACATCAGCAAAATCATTTGTACCTAGCAAGATGTGTTTGGGCATCTTGACTCTCATTGTCATCAATGGTGAGAGTTCTCGTGTTGACTAGTGGCATTCATTAATGGCCACTAAGTCAACAATTTCCTACTATGTTCGACATCAGAACATCTTTTCACATAGTAGGAATTATGCCAATGAGTTTTGAAGACATGAAGACTATTATTTTTAGCATTTTGGAGCAGATTCAACAAGTTTTAGTAGAAGCAATAAAAATTCATCTCATCTCTTTATCCATGACTCCTCTTGTTCAGCCACTTGAAGAAGAATATGATCAGAATTTTGCAGCCACCACACATACACAACTCATCCACATTTAAGGTAAGTGAAGGTATGTTGTTTTCTAATTTTTAGTCATGTAATTCATTAGAATGTTAAAATTGTAACTTTGGAAAAAATCCTCACTCCCTTTTCACATTGTCATATCTTTAGTTGGGGGGAAGGGACATCATTTCATATCCACATGTCATACATTATCACACATTTTCATTTCATTTCCACCCACATATACTTCCCAACCAACTATTGTTGCAACATGATCCAAAAGATTATATGCCTTGCAAATGATCAATTCTTTGATGAAGTAATTGATTCTAAATGTTTTCATGAACTTTGATGCAACAAAGAAAATAAAGCATTGTTACACAAGAACCATTGCTCAAAAAAAAAAAAAAAAATGGTTGTTACACAAGAACCAACCATTAAAAAAAAAAAAAAATGTTGCAATCAAATGTATTATACTTTGCCAAAAAGGAAAATATCAAAAAGCAAAGTTTGGAACGAATCTATATGAGTCAAAACTCATAAAAGATCAACTCATGGACAAATGAATCATTGCAATAGTTGCATGAGGACATGCAACAACTTCAGTTGGGGGGTATGTTAAGTCTCAAAAGTGTTTTCCATATTCATACATATTTCCATTATGTCATAACCATTTAGCTCTTATTTCATAGCCATCTGACCTAAAACCCTACATCAAGTAACCATTTTCATAAATATATGGGTTAGGATCCTTGTTTTCCAAAGTTATTTATTTTATGTATTTAAAGTGAATTCATGATTAGAAACTAGAAAATTAACATAGTTTCATATATCTATATATGTGTTATGAGTTTTGTGACATGTGTAGGTCAAAAGGAGACTTCTAGAAGACCCTTATGTGGCACTCTAAGGCCAAATTCGAATTTGGTCGGAGAAGATCATGGGATCATGAGAACATGTGTCTCACTTCCTTGTTGTATTGAAACTCTAAGAGGATATGTGTCTCATTTCTTAGTTGTGTTGAAACTCTAGAAAGACATGTGTCTTATCATTTCTTATTTTGATTGTAACTCTAGAGATGGAGGGAGAGATTCATGGACTCCCATTAATGAGATGTCTCCTCATATTTTGTATAAATAGGAGAAGTTTTCTCCTATCATAGGTAATGAGAAAGTAATGAGAAAGTAATGAGGAAGTAAGGAAAAAGTAGTAGAGAAGTCTTTTGTAACAAAGTTCAAGATGGAATGGGATGTAAATTTGTGAGTTCTTTTTAATAGAGAAATTCAGTTCTTTGATGTTGTTTTGATTACAACTTTAAGGAGCTGAAGGACTTCACCAAATTGGTAGCAGAGGGCCCCTGCTATCCAAGGAGGCTTCTACATGTTTTCTAGATAAGTAGCTTTTAATTATGTGTTGTTAGCTTTTAATTCATGTCTTGCATTATTTGTTTAGCTAACAGATCCTCATGATGTTATAGTTAATCCTTTATTAAAAAGCTCTTCCAACATATCTTTATTCATGAAATGGATTTAATTGTGACATCTTGAGTTACCAGCACTTTAGTTTTTTTAGATTAAAAGATCCTCATTATCTTACAACCATTCTTTTTCTTAAATGCTCTTCCAACATATCAATATTAGATGAAAGAGATTTGGTTGTATTATGTTGAGTTAATTAGCATTTTCTATTTTGCAATTAGATTAAAAGATCCTCATTATCTTACAACCATTCTTTTTCTTAAAAAGCTCTTCCAACATATCATTATTAGATGAAAAAGATTTGGTTGTATTATGTTGAGTTAATTAGCATTTTTAGTTGCAATTCCTTTAGTTAATTATCACAGTTAGACTTACTCTAATAAACTCTTCCAAAATATCATTATGATGAATAAGGCATAACTATGGTATTGTAGGTTTTAGTTGCTTGTTTACACTAAGTGGCATAGCCATTCTTACTCTTACAAAGCTCTTCCAAAATATCATAACAATGAGTAAGAAATAGCTATGGTGTCTTAGATTTTAATTGTATTTTCTTTCAGTTTTACGTTTATGTTCAATTGCATTGGATAATACAGCCAGGACTGTTTTACAAACTCTTCCAAAATATCATTCATCATAAACAAGATGGGTTGTAGAATTCCATAGACTAGTTGCATGTTAATTTAGTTAGAGCACTCCAGAGGTAGATTACATTTAGTTCAGCTCTGTCATTTCATTTCATTTTTAAGTTTGATAGAAGATCCTCATTGCATTAAAATAAAAACAATAAGAAAAACACATACAATGAAGTAAGGAAGAGGTCACTTAAGCACATATAGTGCACCACACTTCATCAGTTTACTAGCCCTGGTTGATAATTTATGTTAGCAATTTAGGACGCTAAATTGACTACACACCCCCACATACGCTATTACCAATAGTTTAGAGGGTATACCACACTCTATAATTTTTTGTACGATTTCGTACACACATGATTTCGTACACCCATGTGTCGAATCCACCACAATAGGATTGGCGACTCCACTGTCATGTTTCAAGTTTATGTGGTTGTGCCATATTTTGCAGGAGACCCTTAGTCTATGCTAGAGTGGAGCTGACAGTCCTCTGACCCATCTTGCAGTCCCTAGACTCACTAAGGTGATAGATTGAAGAAGGCATCTCATAAATTTTTTTTAGTTGCAGGAATTTTGCGCACATTTTTTTCACATAGACGCGCAAGGCACACGCTCAGGAGTGACCTGCGCGTAGGAAAGCACACTTGTCAGAGGTTTTTGCGCGCAATTTGCAGAGAGATTTTTTCTCCCTATTTCTGCATTTTTTTTACTTGTAAGTGTGTTGGGTAGCCCCTAATGTATCTGAAAACACTTGTGTTGATACCCCACAGCTTCTGAAAACTGATTTTTGCTGCTTTTTGTAGGCATTTAGTTAGTTTTCATCTAAGTTGGTTTTTTGCAAAAAAGTGTTCACATAGTTAAAGTAGGGGGCGAATTAACCATTGCTTTCTGAACAATTTATATTTTTTTCAAATTCTGGTATGCACACTTAGTTTAACTAGTCCAAGTAAGTGGCTCATGACCACACATGCATAAGCTAGTGTAGAAATTGTTTAGTTTAAATTTCAATTTTTGCATTTAGGAAATTGCGGGACTAGGATTGAATCACAAATTAGAGCAAGTAATCTCTGTTGTCTTTCCGCCATTGGGTGACCCTAGACAAGCATATGAACACTCTATATTTTTTATTTTCCATCTCCCTTTAGTCACTCACATAGACTAATTAGGAGGTTTTGGAAGCGGCCCATTATCCGCAAATGATTTTTATTTGAGCAAGGAACAATGTCACATAGTTTAACTAGGGGACTTTTGTAAAGGATCACCGATATCCATATGTTCAAATTATGAGATTGTTCACCATACGCTCACACACATTCACCCACTAAGAAAAGAAAGCCACCTAAAAATAACTTAAACCAACTCACTAAATTCTCCCCACAGGGGCCACAAGAGAAATTATAGATTAAGTTAGGATCAAGGGGGTAGGCATCCAATAAGCCGCCTTGATCACGCTTCACATTTGAAACATAGAAGTTTCATTTTTAGGGAGCTTTAAAATCCACCTATTAGCCCACGGAAAAGAAAACCCGAGCACGGTAGAGATCCGATTTAGAGGGGGCTAGGCTTAGGTGCAGTGCGCGCGATATCAGTTGGGGCTACCTGACCCGGCTGATACTCGATACTGTTAGCTGACTAACAAGAGGCCCAAGACTCGAACACTCACATGGGACGATGGTTCTTAGTGGCCAAAACTAAGGCATCCTTTACCCTATAGGTGATGGTGCAAGCAAGCGCTAGACCCTCTACCCTTACCTTGGTTGATTCTCTTCAGCTGACTGGGGGCGTCGCCAACTCTTACGAGACATTGTGCCAGCACTCGAAAGAAATCCTCTCAAGGCCCAATTACTTTTGAGTATGTAAGGACGTCTTAAGTCTTTTAGGATTTTGAGTATCACGCGAAAACAAACAAAACCATTTTTTGCTTGATTGATCACATAGATTAAGTTAAAGGAAAATTCATTTCATTTTCACTTTGTTTTATGTATGTGGCCATAAATTTGTCATGATCAAAGACTCAAGCCCCTCAAAATTTTTTTTCCAAAACCTAACCTGGTCGACACTCAAACGGTTCCAACGGAACCTCGTCGGTCCAGGCGTCTAATGGACCTCCCCCCTTTACCGGGAGGGGTTCCAGATCTTTCTCCGTTTAGGCGTCAAATACAGAACGTTGCCACAGTGGTTGGGTCCTCCTTTCTTGGAGCAACCTTAGTTGGGAACCCTAGTTGGTCTCCCAACACCACACCACACACCACTCCCCCCTCGTCCCCTGGGGGGCAGAAGAGTGCATCCCATATGGGAAGCCAGTTGAATTCACAATAGGGTACATCACAAACTCACCCTCATTCTAACAAGAACCTCATGTATTCACATGTTTCCATGGCATCAACCTCTCAGTCACCCTTCTTAGCGGCGTTAAATCTACCGGATTTAACCAAGCTCACCAATGACCCCATCACACATGACCCCAAATGGCCTCCCATGCCCACGAAGCTCCCTTCAAACATACCAAAGTTTGAAGGCAAGCAAGCGGAAGACCCAAGAAATCATATAATGACCTTTCACCTATGGTGCTCATCGAATAGCATCATCGACGATACTATTTGGTTGAGACTATTTCAATGCACTCTCACAGGAGTGGTCGTGAAATTGTACATGGAGCAACCTCCTGCTTCACATAGAACCTTTAGCGCCCTTGCTACCGTGTTCCTCACATACTTTCAGTTACCCATTCACCACGATTCAGGAATGGAGTTACTGACTCATTTCAGAAAATACCCCTCTACCCATATTTCAGAACATCTCCATGAGTGGAGACGGCGTTGCAGTTTATGCAAAGCACAACTTGATGACTGAGTCCTTTTATATTTATTATTGAAAACTCTGACGGCGGATATTTCAAAGGATGTGGCACAACGTAACTCCACATCCGAAGAGGATGTAATCAGTAAATCCCAACAGCTTGAACTGATCTACACGCAATCAAGATACATATACAATATCCTGCCCAATGCCCCGCGCCTGCAATATTATCAAGAATTTCTAGGCACGTCGAACTCTGCAGACGGACTTATTGGGTCAATGACCCAAGGGTACCTAGGCAGAACAATCAGAATCCCGGTTACACACATTGGTCTACCGAGAACATGTCCCAACCCAGATTTAAAAGTCATCATATGCAGCAACAAAATTTGACTAATAGGGTGCCAGCATATCACCAAGGAGGACCTTACCCTCCGGCTAAGGGGACCCAATACGTAGGAAGAAAAAATGACGGAAGAACTCCCCCCCAACAGCCAGGTGCAAACAGGGGACAGAAGTATGCTCAGTCCCAAGCACATAACCTACCGACGCAAAACAATGCACAGGTGAACTTTGTGCAGCCGTCCCAAAATCAACCACACCAGTACGATCAGGAGAATTATCCTCCTAACATGGTTAAAAGAAAGATAAAAAACAAACCCAAAGGGAACCCTAGATAGGGGGGCAACAACCAACAACGCCCACCGCGATCCCAGGCTGGAGGTAACTCCAATCGGAATCAGAAACAAGAGCCAAGCAATGCCCAAAAGCAAGGAAAAATGCCACATCTACGAACAAATCATTCGTGTTCAATATGTGGTGAGTACGGGAACTATGCTCATCACTATCCCAAACTCCCTAAACTTAAAAAGCTTCAAAGTAACCGAGGACAAGGAGGATCTTCCCAGACAACTGCAGTTATGTAAGAACCCTGCCTCCATCAAGGAACGGTCAGAACTTAGCAGCAAAACCCCGACAATTCTGGGAAAAACAACCATGAAATTTACATGGCTGGGAAAGAAATGTTTTTACAAAATCAGAATCGTAGATACGAAACCCCACCAGACACCAGTATGTCAGGGGCTAGTATGAGCGTACCGACTGCACCTTTAACGATTCCAAAGATTCCTTTGGAACCATTGCCAAAAATGGTTAAAGGACCTAATAGGTGAGTAGGTAACTACTCCAAAGTAGCCCACAATTACAGCATCGTAGACGATTTAGCCCATTCACCTGCTTCTATGTCCACTTTGGAGGTACTTCAGTCGTGCCCAAAGCAATGGAAAGCCCTACTTTCCGCATTAGGCGCTGTCGACCCTGCCGACACACACATGACAGCTTTTAACTTAGACAAAGCCACCCCTAGGCTTCCCTCCATGGTCGCCTTCCAGATACCAATATTGGTACAGAATATCACCATTCACCGATGTGTCATTGACGAGGGTGCATCCACATGCATCATGTCGAAAAATGTATGGCAGAAGTTAGGATCCCCCAAACTCAAACCTTTCGTCATCACACTCAGAGCATATGATGGTCGTCCCTCAACCCCTGTTGGTCTCTTCCAAAATGTACCAGTCTGCTTAGCTGGAAAAACGGTCCACATAGACATCGAAGTCTTGGATGCTCACTTGGATTAAAATATACTCCTTGGGTGGAGTTACATGTACGCCATGTCTACCATAGCATCCTCCGTTTTCCGCATTATGATGTTCCCCCACGAGGATCGCATCTTCACAGTAGACTAGCTAACGCACACAGAAAAGCATCCCTTGACCAACACAGATATGGTTCTACCCTATGTAGATATAGCCACAGATGGTCTTTTACGGTATCAAGAATATGGCCTTGGCCAATTCAAATCGTTGTCCATCCTAGGATCATTCCTAGGAGATCCTCCTATTATCCCTGAGGTATCGCCCGATGCCATAGGGGCCCCGGTGTGCATGATGTCCACATCAAGCACTGAGGTTAGTCAGGACATGGAATCAAGCAGTAACAACACTGAGGCATCAGCTACTGCAGCCTCCCTAGTCTATGCTGCCTCCCAAACTCCTTTCCTCTACCCACCTCCTGGCTTCACCTCCCAGCAGGTCTTGGCAACACTGGTATTAACCAATATATCATTGGTGTTCCCAGTGTGGTATCTCATTCCCCCTCCAGGAATGCCAGCTACCAACGTTACTGCATTTGGGTTAAAGCCCCCCGGTCCCGAGGAGCCCTAACCTACCCAAGTATCAATCGAAACCGCCCTCGCAAGGGAAATTCCCACTGCGAAATCGACGACCACGATAAAGAAAATCACCAAGAAAGGAAAGAAAGTGGTGACCCCCACCATGCAGAGGGATTCATCAGCTTGCGCTATATGTGATGTCACACGACACCCTACTCACATATTCCCGGATTTGGACGAGTTAAAACTACTCCTCGGCTGTGAGGCAGGCACCTCAAAACACATTCCCATAAAAAGAAACTTGGCACCAAAAGTACATGCAAACCACTGCGTACCAATCATGCATGCACCCTCTGTGACACCTATGGGCATTATACCCACTATTTTCCAGAAATACCATGGTATAGGGATGCCTTACACGCGAAAGAGTGATCCTATCAAGAGGACCCCTCCATCCAGTCTATCAATGACGAGCCCTGTACCATCCTATACTTACAAGAGGAGCACCGATACGTAGAGCAACCCCCAATAATGCCCATTATACGTTGCACGCTATGTGATGAATGTGGCCACTACCTCGAAGAGTGTGCCACATTGGAACTCATCCATACATGATATCCAATCGAAAGAGTTTACTATGTGGGGCTATGGGCAGCCTAGTTCACATGCTCTTTATGCACCGACAATCACTTATTGGAGGATTGTCACTACATACCTCACTTCTAGCTAGCCCTTGCTAGACTCCGCTCAGCCATAGTTCGTCTTTCCCAAGAAGATGATATGGATGCCGAATCCATCGGTAGCTCCATGACCCAAGCAAAGGAGATGAGCGGGTCTATCATGTTCTTGTCAGCCGAAGAAAAAACTAGCAGGGAACCCATAGTTACCCCTACAGGCACTTCACGAAACCCACACGCATGCACATTATGCAAGCAGATGGACCATATAGTAGTCCACTGCCCTGATTTAGCAGCATTGCGATGATGGTACCCCGCCTGTCCTCAGACCAAGCACGATGGGACCCCCATATCATGGACATTTTTCCTGATATGTCAGGGTGATCATTATGACCGACATTGTACTTATGTCTCATGGATCCATCCCACTATCAACATGATTAATGCTATAGAAAAGAGGACGAGCGATCTCCAAGGATGGCATAAAAGATATGTCGCTGGCTCAACGTCCCCACCACCGCAATGGTGTGTCAAGCCTGATAAGACCACACACCAAGCACGTAGAACTCAGACCAAGCCTAGGATAACATGTGGCCTATGCAATCTAAATGATCACCAGATCAACCAATGCAGAGAACTCAAACCCCTTGTAAATAATCTTCACATAATCTCACCTCTCCCTCAAAAACTTCTCTCTAATCAAGAGAATATCACATGCACTTACTGCCAAATTTTCTCACACTTTCATGATACATTTAAGTGCATGCATCTCCCTAAGTTGAGAGCACCTATAGTGGCATTAAGTCAACCACCCACGAAAAAGGGAGGCAAGTTTCAACCTACGACGCAAAAATGGAAACAGAAAACAACCTGGTCTGCCACCAACCCTTTCCAAGCATCCACATCTGGAACATTGAGTAGTGTAGATTCTCACACTATCTACTCTGTCAGCGTTGTGATACCTTGCACCATTTGCACCAGTCATAATCATGCGCCGTAGGAATTCCCGCTGTTATAAGCATTCAGGCACCTCTATGATAAAAACAACTTTCACCTACTGGGAATTGACTATCCTAGTGGGAAAGCCAACCATCGGCTCACGCAGGAATCCAATTTAGAGATCCTTCCCCCACCACATGCCAGCAACACAATTCATCACATACGACTTATGTCATTGCATGCCCAAAATAGGATTTCAATGACCTCCCCATCACAGGAATTTCGGTTGATTCCTGTCACAAAATACCAAGGCTCCATACGCCTTTGCATAGATTTCCGTGAAATCCCAAGCTTGCATACCACCATCGAACTCCTTGATGACACCCAACCTCTAGAACAACGCCTAGTACAACTAGAGTTAGTTGACAAAAACAGGCGACAACCGCTACAACACAATGAGGCCCATAAGAAAAGGGTAAAAGCATCATTCGACTGCCACATCACCCCTCATTCATTTACCGAAGGAGAGCTAGTCCTTCGCTATGATCTTGCAAAAGAAGCCTTAGGGCTAGGAAATTTTGAAACCCTGTGGAAAGGGCCCTATATCATCAAAAATTGCCTCCAGTAGGGGGCATACATCTTGATAGAACCAGACGGGACCTACCTCACTAACCCCGTTAACGGCCTTTACCTCAAGAAGTTCTACCCATAAGGGCCCATGTAGCCCTGATCCCCTAGAGTTAGAGTACACAAAAATTCCAATAGCAAAATATTTTTGACTCAAAAAACCTAAACACGGTCAAAATATCACCATGGATCACCAACTTGAACCCTATTTCGGATTTGCTGATGGAGCATCGTGATGGTCTCAAAACTTAGCTGCAGCCGCCTGGGTCATCTACTACCCTGACTGATCGCCACTATGTTCAAACAGCGTGTGCATCAGCTCAACAACCAACAATCAGGCAGAATATGATGCTGTTATCGGACTTATGTGTGAGGCCCTCCACTAGGGCATCTGCCATATGCATGTATACCTAGATTCCCAGTTAGTAGTCTTGCAGTTAAACCAAACATTTGAAACCAGAGATGCAAACCTATTTAGAAAATATTTGCGTGCCAGAAGATTAAGCAGACAATTTGATTTTATTACATTCTCACATGTATCAAGGAATCAAAACCAAACAGCTGATCGCATAGCTAACAATATCCTAGACTGGAATGCATCGCGAGAAAACCACCATACATAAAAAGCCAAAAACATGTATATCCATTAGCATAACACAAAATGCATAAATTGAAATAGACACCACACCATGTAGAGCCACAAAAACATCTCTCATATATATATATATAAATATGTGTATCAGAGTACAAAAATAGTATCACTGGCCCATTGGCCAGCCCAAAAATACAGAGGTAGTCAAAAATGAGGGAAGCATCCTCATAATGGGTGCTTTCCCTGCGTACAAATCTACTCTAGGGGGGGTTCCCCCTCAAGAGGAGCACTTGGGCCCACCACTGCTCCTGGTGCCACCACTAGAGCTGCTATCGCCACTGCGATAGCTGCCTGTCGTAGAGTAGGCCGGTAGTCCCTTTCACGGGCCATCACTATCTCTAGCCATGCCTCCTCAAAGTCATCCATAAAACCTCGAGCAGGCATCCCATGGGTCAGATGGTCCACTCGACCCCGAAAGTCCTCTAGAGCCTCCACCTGAGCTGTAAGTACTGCGATGTGTGCCTCAGCCGCATCCGCACGAGCTCTCTCATCTGCTACCTCAGCTGCAGCCATGCTGCTACCCTCACCAGAAGGTCCAGCACCATCCCCGCCAGGTCCACTGGCACCCCCGCTCGGTCCACCTATGACACCTCCTCCCCGACCACCCAGTGGTCGTGGTAGAGGATCGTGACCCACCAGTCAGGCCACTAGGCGTCCCACCTCGCCAAAATCTACACGAGTAATTAGAATAATGTCAGTGTCAACAAAAAACACTCAATTACACAAAAAACTTGAGTAAATGCATAAATATAACACATACCTGCGGGACCCCAAACATAACCAAAAGGGAGACCAATATCTGGATCACCCTGAAATTCCATCCCCGCATAAGGGTATGGCAAAAACATCTGCGAATTGGCCTCAAACTAGGCCTCCGTCGTGTCATTCCAATAACGACCCACCACACCACCACCACTGCGTGGCATCACCAGAGCCCACCTCCTCATGCGTGGCTCCCTTGGCCCCCCAATAGGCACAACCACCACGGGCCTCAGTAGCACGACCCTCTCATACATAATGCTGCACAAAATGCTAGCGTATGCAAATGATTTGGATCCACGTTGGACCGTGTTCAGTTGCAACACCATACCATCAAAGCATAAATGGGAAAAATCGAAAAAATGCCCATTCCTCAAATGGCGTAAAACCCCCACCTGTGGGCCCGATGCCCGATGAGGCGCAAATGACCCTGCCAGTCGCATAATAATGGCTAGAGAACACTGCTCGGCCACATCTATCACTGAGGTGATATTGATGCACCCCTCAGTAAGAGGCGTACCACTGTAATGCCTCATCTAGAACCTGTCCATGTTCACTCATCCAGCAGGAAGTGGATACCTCAGCGCCTCGCCCTAAGGCAGTAATATGGTCACAAAGTAAATATCCGTCTCCGGACAGATAATCAGGTTCATCCCCCTTAGGACAAACATGTTGCACCTCCTATGCCAATTCTATATGATATAACGTACCAGTCGGTCTAGTGACCGAAGGAACTCATTTTCAGCAAATTTCAGGAGGCCCCATGCGGCCAACTGACGGCGCATCCCAGCATCAGCATCCAAAACGGTTCGGATCTTGGGCCAATCTCGTTCTCTCCACACCAACCTACCAAGCAACAGGCACCCATCAGTACAAAGGAGAGAAATCATAAGGGATAGCAAAAAACCCCCAAGTTTTTTTCAAAAACACTGCCCTTGCGTGCCTGTTTCGTTCATAGGCGCGACCTTGCACGCAAAAAGGAAGGAACAACATGCCTTCGTGTGGCTGTACCTTCAAAATAGGCGCAAGGGGGGCACCTCTTTGCCTAGATCGCCCATGCAATATAGGACAAAAGGCCCCTTTGAGGCCATACAAACCTAATTTGTATGGCCCCCCAGCGTCACTAAACTATAAAAGTTAAAAAGAACATCATGGAAGTTACCTCGGCATAATATCACTAATCCCCGGTACACAGGCTGACCGCAATGGCAAGAAAGGCTATGCTATCACCTCTAATCTCCCAAAACTCAGCAAGTACAAATGAATCGGATTAGGGCCATAATCCCATATTTATCACCCTTTTCCAGAATTTTGAAGGTCCATAACAGGAGATTAGAAGGTTCATTCTGCAAACCGTAGGCTGCACCATCATTAGTATACCATGATAAATGAAAGCAGTGCCCCACATTCGCTTTCCAAAGAAATATTTTTTTAAGCGCCGACAGGTATGCACCCTCCCATCTTCCTTTCCAAAATTCATGATTTTCAATAATATTGGATGAAAATAAGAAGCTTTCACTTGAGGTAGTTGTTTTTTGTAGGAAGAACCCACAAACCATTCACAACACCAACCACCGAAAGTTCCGGAGTAGGTATTATTCTACCCTAAGTATGATAGAGTCCCAGAAAAATTTGTATATCCTGACATCATTTCTCCATAAGAAATAAACCATAGGGTCCTCATACCTGACCATGTTTATCATCACCTCACCCTGCATATGATAAACGTCTACGATGGTCGGTAGAGCCTCCCCTCCATGGCGATTGTCATCCAAAGTAGACCATACATCACCCCACAAGTGATGCCATGGCCATACCATTTTAGTCCGAGAAGCACTTCATGCCCATCCACATATCATGCATAAGGTCAAGTTCACCATTGAAACTCAACCCCCTTCCCGGATGATTGGGTTGTACAAGCATAAATAAAGCGCACCTCTGTGCACCGCATTTGGCCCACCGTACCTCCATCAACATAAACCCATCTGCAACATCTTCTGCTTCATCAACCACGCACATGAGACCAACCAATGGGACCCCTACCCCCAGAAAAACATTGTACTCACACCATTAAGTGAGCGACCCTCTTTCATGTTTTGGGGTACTCGTCTCTCTATTTTGTACAAACCAAACCCCATTATTTTATTCCTTTGGTAAGTGCACAAAGACTGCAAATGATGCCCTTCACCACTTAGCCCTCATATTTCACCTTTTCTCCCATGGCAGCAGTCCCCCATCTCCCTTGGTCGAAGTATTTCATTTTCCCCCATGCACGCACCATTACAACAATCATAGCTGGTTCATACCTGCCCTGGAAGTCCTATCAACTCCAGGGACTTTTCCCTTCAGAAATACCTATGAATGCCGTCAAGCTACTCAAATATACTTCTACCTCGGGCCACTAAATCTGCGTCATCTGTTTTCAGCTACCGCTCACCAACATGCCTATGTTAAACCCATCATGGTTAGGTTAAGGCTTCCTTTTTGTCGACATCAACATCTCTTTTCCAAAAGGAAGCGGTACCTTGGATGACCCCTCCCCATGCAAAGGGGTATCCTTGGGTGGCACTATGGTAGACATCATTGTCCATAGATGTCACCGATCCTCTTGACATTCAACTACAGCAAAAGCTTTCATGTCATGATGGTATCATACCTTACAACCATTGCACTTTAATCAAAATCTGCCAAAGACCCATGCCTTTATAAGTGTCTCTGACAACAATGCTTACACGGGAAGGTCCCATCCAGTACATATGCGTACATTGTGCAGTGATATGTGATACCAATATTACGCATATGGGTACCACATTCCACCTATCGTCAAAGAAAAAAATCCCCTAAGGGCATCAACAGTCTTCTTCAACAACCACCAACATCACTACCACAGTAGTGGCACAGACAGCACGTGTATCTATAAATTTTGTTTAACTATCCATAGCATTACGAGCATGGGACATGCCCGCCTTGTTGAAATTTTGCAAATATGTTGTATTTTTTGTCTACTTGTAGAGGGTCCCTTAGGTCATGGTTATCTCAGAAATGGTGCAAGGTGTTGTGTATTTCAAAGGTACACACATGCCTCTCTCTCTCTCTCTCTCTCTCTCTCTCTCTGCATACTATACAAAAAAGAAACTATAATGTATTTCGGCTATACAGTTATTCCAAGACCTCACACATTAGGGGGAAACTGTTGACACTGGAAAATCATACAATAGAAGATGACATCAATTAATGTTGAGCCCAAGGATTTACAGGATAGGAATACATTATGGAATCAAGAAGTATTTAAAATCTCTAAGGTTTTGAGAAAATCAAATTTGAACTAGTCATAAATGCTCAAATGCGTACTTTTTCCTTCGAAAAGAGCACCTTATGCGTGCACTGGAGCCCGATAAGTGTGCATTCCTGGAAATGGAAAAAGGTCACTTTCCGAGACCACTACAAGCAAAGGACAGTTACTCCTTATGTGAAAGTTGCCTAAGGACAGCACCAACACCTAGCTACCTCCTTAGACATTATGTGAGCACACAAAAGCATATTTGAGCACACAATGGAATCACACCTCTCCCTTGGGTCACCATCCATCATGTACCAAGGGAGGGAAGGAGGATTTGAAGCTCACCTATATAAACCCACCAAGAGATGAAAAAATGGTGATGACAAGGTTATGTTGGCCAAAGTTTCCCAAGCAACACCAGCATCATGTGTGACCCAAGGAGTTGGAGCTAAAGAGGACTCGATGGTTGGCCACCCAACATATTAGTCCACCACAACAGAGAGAGAGAGTTAGAATGCGTCAGAAGGCAGAAATTGAAGTAAAAACATCCTTGCATTGGGACCTAGAGCCATTTCCTAGGGCCCTTTGGAAAGTGGGTAAGATTTGTTTTTTATTCCAAGAATTCAATAAGAAGGGGCCATCGAGCCACCATTTGCACTATTACTGTTTGGAACTCTCTATATAGATTATTTTTGTGTTTTTATTTTTATTTTTTTAATAGAGCATTTTAATTTTTATGCTTTTGAGCTCCCCCCACATACTGCCTGTTACCAATAGTTTAGAGGGTAGACCACACTCTCTAAAATCGTGCGATTTCGTACACCTGTGTGTCGAATCCACCACAACAAGCACTGTCACTATCGAGGATAGATCCATGTTGGAGCTTCAGGTTATTGCTGGAGTATTCCAAGGATCATTTTACTTACATGATATTGACATATCAGCATTTGAGGAGATGCATGGATCATGTGCATATGGAGGAGATACATAACTCTTTGGAGGAGTTAGCACAGCCACCTCTTTTCGCTTTGAGGGTGAGAGGAGACTCATCTTTGGGCCACTCCATTTATATGAGCAAGACTTATGGTAAGTGTATTTTTTATTTGCATAATGATTTTTATAATGTATACATGCATTCCTTAACCATACATGTACAGGATGTTGGTCCAAGGAGGAGCATTCCTTTTTCTAGACCCCATGGTCTACTTGAGGCCATGAGCAATATTGGTGACCACTCCCTAGGAGGACTTGGGGAGGAAATGTATTTTGGAGGACATGCTCACCTTGCACCATACATCATTCACTTCCTCCATACATATGAGGAGAGTGGGACATCAAACAAGTGGTTGAGAAGCCACACTTTTTATCACAGTCTTTTGTAGTTGAGGGTGAAACTGTGTTGGTTACAATTTAGGGGCCATTTTCCTTCTCCCTTGCTACACATGATAGCAAGCATGGTTCTAATTATGGTTCCTTATGTTTATGTTGTTTTTATACTTGTTGGGAGCATTTTTGGGGGTTGGCACATTGGTTGGATGTGTCCCTTGGGGGAGATATCTCCCACAGTATTTGCATTGCATGTTCAAATGGGAGCATGAGAGAGTTTGTGGCCACTACAGAAAAACATTTGTTTCCATTTGAGGTGAGCCATATGATTGATTTAATTCCATATGATGGTGATTTCCAACTCATCACATATGAGATGATTTGGACCTACATGTTTCATAACCTTGGAGAAGAGATCTTTGGAGGTCTAGTCTTCATCTTGCCACTTGAGAGAAAAAATTTTGCAGCCCAAGATCAACACATACTATGCATTTATCCTAAGTGGAGAGGAGGACAACGTGGGGTAGGCTATTTTGTCTACTAAGATCAGATTTTCATCCCACCTACATTGTAGGAGCCAAAGGTGGAAGATAATTTTCAGGAGTTTCCATGTTGGGAGGTAAATCATTTTGTATGGATGATTGCTTGGGGGATGGAGGATCCGCATGCAGAAGATGTTCCTCAACATATTTCACACTCCATGCCTTGGGTGGATATTTCTCAGTTTTATCCTTGCAGTTGCTTGAGGACAAGAAACATTTGGGAGGGGAGGACTGTAATATTCCCATTTTAGCACATAGCTAAATGGAATATTAATGTTTTGCTTTTATCACCTAGCAGATAAATAAATGGGTAAGGAGGACCATGGTTATTGAAAACCTGAATAAAATCCCTCACTTGTGAAAAGGGATAGACATAAGAACTAGATTTCACACCCTTATGTGTGAAAGGGGACAATTGCATGAAGACAAGGTCAGGTTTGACCAAGTCAACAACGCTGCCATAGGAGGAGTGGATCACTTTAGAAGACAATGCAGTGTGAATAAGGAAGAGTATATTTGGTGGAGGAAACCATAATGAGTGGAGAAAGAGCTTTCACTTGTTTAAAAGGAGGGTACGGCAGCCATTGTCATTCATGAATTGGATTATTGATTTCATTGTTTATTCAGACATTGTGCATTATTTTGCTGTTTAGCAAAGTTGTCAGGGAATTTCTTTTTAGGATTCCTTCTCCTTCTTGAGATGCCTCTTGAGGGATTTTTCTTCATTCTCCACATTCCTTGGCTCAAGGAAAAAGCCACCTCCTTCAGTCACAACGTTATTCCTGAAGCAAGATAACTTTGTTTTGTAGGGTGTTGCAGTGGGGGACTCCACAACGCCATTTCCTTGGCTCATATTTCAGAGGAGGGAGCTTATATTCCTCTAGGAGGTTAGTTAGGGAGATTCCTGAGCTTATTGTAGATCATTGGCATCAGGCCAAGCACTTCCCTTCACCAACAACACTGTCTCTTCACTAGACTGCATTATTTCTGAGTGAAATTGCAGTGGGGACTTGCTCCACTATTTTGGAGGGTGAGATATTTAGGTATTGGATCAGCCTTTCACCTGAGAGATCTTTTATATGAGATTCAGTCATCATTTGGAGCATCATCAGCTATCTACATCCATTTCCAGTTTCTGAGTTGCAGCTGCTACACTGCTACTCCGACATTTCTGCAGAATTGCCATTTTGTGTATATTTCAGCCAATCCTTCTAAGGATTGTGTATTGTTGTTTCTAGGGGTTGATATATTCCCCCCCCCCCCCCACCCCATCTTTTTTTGAGCTATACATTGCTATATCCATGTATTAACATCATTTGTAGTAGCTATACTTCTTATACTGCGCAGTCATAGCTTGGCTTATCATATGTAGCAGTGCATTTCATGATTATTGTACTTGTGTCCTTGATGATGGATTTTCCTAAGCTTGAGTGATCATTTCCTCAAGATCTTGTACACTTTCTGCTACCATATTATTAATAAGATGGCTATGAGATCTTATTGCATTTTCTGAAGTTGATTTTATTCACTGCTATTTCTAGCTCATGTTTATGTATTTCTGATCTCCACATTGGTAATATCTTGAGATATTCCCAATAGTGTAGCTGTTCCAAATTTGGGATATTACAATAAATACTTTAAAATATTTGTCAATAGAATAGGTGCTTCACTGAATGAACCTCTAACATATCATGTGTGATCATATCATATTAAAAAATGCCCTTAATTTGAGTACATATTGGAAAATGCCTCGAAAAGTACATTATTTAACTCCTTACCAATATAAACTCAATAAACCTCCCCAATTTAAAAAGCCCCTACTTTAACTATATATAGTAGGTATCCATTTTTCATTAAATTTGAGCTCCATTTTTTATACGTGCCAATATAATAACCATTTACCCCCTATATATCCCCCAATATATTATAACTTGTTTTCCTCATTATATATCCCCCAATATGAACCCACGTGCTATAGTATTTCTCTTGCAGTGAAGCCCCCATAGGAAATAGATGTTATGTCAATAATAATGATGAAAAAAATAGCAAGTTTTCTACTAGGGATGATGAAGGAGTATTTTTAGGATGTTTCAAACAAAGAAGGCGATACATATGCTATAAGAAAATGATTATTATTTTATAGCATTGATGTCAAGGTTGACAAGGAGTTACTGATCAAAATCCAGAAACCAAGGTTTATTAGTCCTCCTAACCAAGCAAATATTGAAGATGAAGAAGATGAGGTTGAAGAATCGGGAGAAGAAGAAGAAGAGCAGGTAGGGTGCTCTCGCCTAGAAAATCCTTCAAAGTATGTACAAAAACATCATCCAAAAAACTAAATAATTTGTGGTAAGGATACATGATTTCAAACTCGAAGAATATTAATGAGTCTTCCAGCGAAGCACATGTTGCCATGTTTTCTATGATTGAGCCAAAATAATTTTCTCAAAGTAAGCCAAGATGAACATTGGATAAGAGTCATGGATGAATAACTATAGTAAATTGAGAAAGATCATACATGGGAATTTGTTAGCAAGTAATATGCAGAATGGTTAGCAGAAAAACATTCTCTATTGGTGGTTTTGAATAAACTAACAACAAAAAGTGGATATAAAACCCTATATGTAAAAATGTTATTGTTTAAAACACATATCTCCAAAACTTTTAAAGATATAAAATAAAAGAGTGTTGGATACACAAAATTATCCACACAACAAATATTTAACACCAATATAACTAATGGATCAATATTTATATTAAATGACACCTATGGAGGAAAATATGTTGATGATGGTCATATCATCTTCCTTCGTGGGAGGGTTCTTGGTATTCATTTCTTACATATTGCAATGTATTTACTTATTCCTTTAATTCATTGTGTGCTAAATGGTAGGAAAGAAATATATTGGAGATCTCGAAAGGAAAAGGATAGCAATTTCAATGATGAAATGGTCATGTTAAAGAAAGTTGAGAAAAATCTCTCTATTTATAATAAAATGGTGGATAAGACTTGATATGATCAAATAAGAAAATATTTTTGGACCAAATCAAGATCTATCCACTTTTGACATTTGTTATTTTTTAGTAGAGGAAAAGGTAAAAGAAATGGTAAATAACCTTTATTTAGGCATCTAAATTGATCTGAAAGGAGTGTATTAGTTTTTTTGTGCTAAGTGTCCTTTCAGTAAACATGTACAATTTGTCTCCATTTGTTTTATTAAGGAATGAGTGTTTTAACCATGAAACATAGATGAATTTGTGAACTTTAAGCATGAAAATAAGCCTAAAAAACACTGAACAACAGTTTATAACAAAGAAATATAATCACACATAAGTTTTACACAGTAGGCATGATGAAGCAATTCACCCCTCCTGGGCTACATCTGCTAGTCTAGCTCCCAATGGCATGTCCCTCTTTGTCATTATGCTTAAAATTGTAAATTACATGTGTTTATAGGCCTCTAATGGCTTTTTTTCTCTGCACCAATGGCTCTAGAATGCGCCAATTAGTCTAGGTAGGCTCTTGTTTCCCCAAAATTGGTCAAAAATTGACCTCCCAATGCATTTTTCCCAATGTCAGTAGAAAGGCTCCACTAAAAGTGGAGACTGCACTTAACTGTGGCTAATTTTGGTAAAAACCCTAAAATTAAGGCGTCGCTATAGTTTCCATCAGATAAAAGTTTACATTAAACAGTTTTGGGCGGGGTGGTCACATGCTGACCCTCGCCGTTAATTTCGCGTTAACCGTTGGTATTAAATCCCTGTTGGTGGCTTGGAACCCGGAGTCACAGTTCTGAAAACACTGGCATTTTTTGCCAGAAATTTGCACCATTTGAATGGTGCAAACCTCCACCAGAGGTTACGGTGGCATGATCGTCACAATAGATGTCGGTTAAAACCTATCACGTGTAAACAAAACTTTACCACCGGTTTAAACATTGTTACTGCCAGTTAAATGGTCTGTGTTGTACGTTATGTTCCATGTGACCAATCCTTGGGGCCATCAGTGGGTTGGGATAGCTGGCGGTCCCCCCCCAACCATAAACTTTTAAAACTTTAGATTAAAGCAAAGATCTATAGTGGTAAGGAAAAACATATAGGAGAGATGGTGGAAGGCTGGGTGTGTAGGCCAAAGGTCGTGGGGTTGACCCCCCCCCAAATCCAACAAATTTTTTACATATGCCTCCTAAGGACACTTGGCAGCCTCCGGGCTTGCCACGTGTCTCTCATCCAACGAACCATTGAAAAATGTGCAAACCATCCAATGGTCAGAAACACATCTCTGTACCACAATATCAACGACCTAGATTAAGCCATGTGGCATGATCTGATTGGTTGTAAGAAAATGGAATATTCCCCAGAATATACCTACTGACTGTACCTACATGCTTACTAGGCATCTAGTCACAAAATTTTTTGTTGTTTGGGAAAACAGACAAAATGTGATATCTTCCTCATACAACATTAGTTTTTCGAACCATTCATGGTGTTGGAATCGCAACGACGAGACCTTTCTGATCGCTCAAGTTTGGTCCTATTTCGAGCACTTTCAATTTTGAGCATAACACATGATCTCCTGATCATACCT
Organism: Pinus albicaulis; assembly: GCA_034641835.2. Classification (NCBI taxonomy): domain Eukaryota; kingdom Viridiplantae; phylum Streptophyta; class Pinopsida; order Pinales; family Pinaceae; genus Pinus; species Pinus albicaulis. The sequence goes on along the minus strand of JAXQQM020092169.1, from coordinate 11,772 downwards.
CCCCATTGGGAAGCTTTTGGACCCCAAAAGACTTTAATTACCAGTTCAGAAGATGAGGGTACAACTCCCTCACCTTTTCCACTTCCATCCATCTTTCCTTACTTGGTTTGATGCCATTGAGCCCAATTCAAAGATAATCGACACTTCCCCTCTTAGAAGCGCGTGTCCTCCTGTCGAGGATGGAATCCTCCTTGAGCTCATCCAGAAATTCTAGCAAGAAATATTCTATAGATGGCAACTGAATATCACTCCCTTGATCATCAATCAAAGGAGGCTCATACAAACATAAATTCTCCACATTGAAAACATAATACATTTTCATATATGAAGGCAAGTCAAGTTGAAATGAATTATTACTAACTTTTTTAATGATCTTGAATGGACCATAATGAATAGGCTTGAGATTTTTACTTTATCCTTGCATCCTTTATTTGCTTATGTGCAACCATACTTCATCTCCTTCTAGAAACTTGTGATCAAATCTATGTTTGTCATGCCTCTCCTTGTCTTTTCTTTGACTCTTATCAAGATGTTCTTGAACTTGTTGATGAATAATCTGAATTTTCTCAATGAAATTTCGAGCCTTTTCAATATCACTATGCCCATCAATTGCAACATCCTTCTGAAAGATGAAGTCTAATGGCGATTTTGACAAATACCCAAATCAGCCTTCAAAAGGAGAAGTATTTGTAGAAGAGTGCTTGGCTAGGTTGTAATGCAATTTTTCATCCCACGACTTGGGATGTTTGCTGCAATATCCTCTCAATATATGCACAACAATTCTGTTCACCACCAAGGTTTGGCCATCGGTTTGCAGATGAAAAGCAGTACTCTTTTTCAACTTTTTGTTTATCATCTTCCAAAGATTGGACAAAAAATTCCCAATGAAACTGGAATCCTTGTCACTAACAATAGAAGTTGGAAAACCATAATGAACCTATACATGTATAAAATAAAGTTCAACAGTTGTTTTTCAAAAGTAATGGTTTTCTTACATGGCATAAGTGTACTCATTTTACTGAATCTTTCCACAACTACATAAAGATAATCATGTTGTTTTCTTGACATAGGTAGACCTCCAACAAATTCCATGGAGACACTCTCCCATGGCCTTGATGGTGCCAGTAATGGCATGTACAACCTAAGCTTCCTATTGCTAGGCTTTCTTGTTGCACACATAGAACAACCTCTTATAAAACTTAACACACTATCTATCATGTGAGGCCAATAGCAATACCTATGTAGATGCGCCACTGTTTTGCTTACCCCAAAGTGTCCAACAATAAGAGACGAATGAGATTCTCTCATGACACTAAGTCTCTTTCCTTGTGGTATATACAGATTGCCCAAATGAAACAACAATTTTTTATGCATGTGATAATCATTTTCCTCAACTTGATTCCCTTCATGCAAACTAGCAGACACATCTTGAAAATCAGCATCAGCTGCATGCTCTTCTATGTAACTCTCATGTACAATAGAATCATTTTTAAGCAAAGTAGAAGCACTTATAATTGGCCTTGAAAGCATATCAACAAATTTATTGAAAATACCTTTCTTGTACCTTATAACCAAGAGAAATTGTTGAAGAAATCCCATCCACCTGAAATGTCGTGATTGCTGCAATTTTGTTTGTGACTGCAAGCACAATAGTGGTTGGTGATCAGTATGTATAATCATATCTTTACTCATCAAGTAGTGTTTCCACTTCTTGACGCTTTTTACCAATTCATACAACTCTTTTTCATATGTTGGATAACTGATTACAAAACCATTGAATGTTTCAGAATGAAAAGCGATAGGCTTACCATGCTGCAAAAGTACTACGCCCATGGCATAATCACTAGCATCAGTTTGAATATCGAATGGATGTCTCAAATCCGGTAATGAAAGGACCCAAGCTGAACTGATATTTTACTTGAAAGATTCAAAAGCTTGCTACTGTTTGCCTCCCCATTGAAAGCCTTTCTTCACACTTGTCACTTCATGCATAGGAGCTGCTATGGTAGAAAAGTTAGCAATAAGCTTTCTCCAATACTGAGCTGCGCCTAAGACACTTCTTACCTCAATTACTAATTTTGGAGTGGGCCAATTCACAATGGCTTCCACTTTAGAAGGATCAATTCTCAATGAGCCTCCTCCTACAATGTGTCCCAAATAAACCAGAGAAGTCTTTCCAAATTCTCACTTAGACATCTTAAGAAATAATTGTTCTTTCTTCAAAACATCAAGTTCCCTTTTAACATGCAAGGCATGTTCTTCTCTTGTTTTGCTGAAAATGAGTATATCATCTAAATAAAAAATCACAAAGTCATCAATAAATGGATGCAAAAAATTATCCATAACAAGCATGAAAGTCATTGGTGCATTACACAAACCAAACGGCATAACCAACCACTAAAAGAGTCTGTTTTTTGTTTTGAATGCAGTCTTCCATATATCAATTTCTGCAATTCTTACTTGATGATATCCATTTCGTAAATCTAACTTAGTGAAAAAATTTACTTCTTTCAGCTGATCTAGCAAATCATCTATCCTTGGGAGTGGGTATTGATTCTTTACCATTATCTTGTTCAAAGCTCTGAAGTCGACACACATGCGCCAAGTCCCATCTTTCTTTAGAATCAAGACTATGGGTGAAACGCATGGCGAAGTGCTTGGCCTTATGAGTCCCTTGTCCAACAAGTCCTTGATATGCCTCTTTATTTGAATATTTTCCATTATCACCATGCGATATATGTCGATGTTTGGAAGAGGACAATATTGTTGTAACTGTATCTCATGTTGAATCTCCCTTTTAGGAGGCAATCATATTGGCTCCTGAAACATCTCATGATGTGCATCAACTACATCATATAAATCTGATTTCAACTTAGGATCACAATCTTCAAATGAATCATGATTAAAATTAGCTTTAGGCTTAATCATTAGAAGAACAAAATTCTTACTTGAATTCACCAGCCTCTTTACCTGTCCATCATTTACCATTGCAATATTTGTCTTCTTGCGATGTGCTCTAACAATGTACTCCTTGCCATATTTGAATAAATGGTATTTTTTCTCATGGTGAAAGAAAGTTGCTTTCCTATCATACAAGTAAGGAATGCCCAAAACAACACCTGTAATATCAAGCGAAACCACATCTACTTCAATGGTGTCAACAAAATGTGAAATTATTGCAAAGTGCAATATGCACTTCTTTGAAGCCTGTAAATTTGCATCCTTACAAATCCACCCAAGTGGATATGGTTTTGGATGTGGAATGGTCCCAAGACTAAGATTCTTGACCAAGTCTTCAAAGATTAATTTTGCTTGTGACCCACTGTGAAATAGTGTTTCAATCTTGGTATGTTTGGATATGATCCTCACATGAAACAATTCAATTCTCTCTTCTTCATTTGGAGCTTGTATGTGACATTTTAAAGTACTAGTACTGGTTTTTTTTTTTTCAATTTCTGTCCCCTTCATGTTCTTCAATCCCATGGCTGTAATTTTAGTTTCATCACCTGAATCCTCTCCTAAGTCATGTTGAGTTGTAGATGATTTTTTTTTCTTCCCTTTGTTATTGTTAAACTTGAGTCTCTTTTCAGGATGTAATTTCCAACAATTTTTCTCTTCATGGACTTCTCTTGAACAATGTTTAAAAACCACTTTCTCTCCCTCTTTCTTGACAGATGCATTCTTTTCTCCCTTACCTTTTGAGCTCTTCTCTTTGTTTTTCCCCTTAAAAGGTTTGTTTCTACCCGCTTCAAAACTATTTTTCCCTCTAGCTTCTAGATGCGTGGCTTGAACACATACCTCATCTAGACTTGTAGGATTAAAAATGAGGATAGTATGTTTAAGGTAGCTATGTAAGCCCCCTATGTACTTGAGAAAAGTATCTTGACTCTACAAATATACCCCTAATAAGAGAGCTCTTCTCCTAAATTCTTGGGTGTAGTATTAAAATTTTTTTCCTTTCAATTGTCTAAAATTTTTCCAGCTCATTATGGATTTTTGCATGTGAGCTAATGGATAAAATTGTTGTTTTAGTGCATTAATGAAATTAGCCCATGATAGAATAATCTTACCATTATTTTTGATCTCCTCCTTTATCTTGTCTTCCCACCAAAAAAGAGTTGCACCTTCCATCCTCAATGAAGTTATTTGGATTTTGGTAACATCATCATGAAGGTTCTGAATTCTCAAATAAACCTCCAATTGCCTAATCCAATTATCAATCTTTTCTGCATTGACTTCACCATTAAACATTGGCAATTCAAACTTAACATCAAGTTTTAGAAAAGGACTTTTACCCGGTGTTCAATGACTTGTGTGGCTTGGTGTTTACTAAAGAAGTAGAGGATGATGATGATGATGAGGGTGACGATGGTGACTTTCCATTGCCTCCATTTCCTCCATTACCCATGCGTAATGTTCCCACCTTTTACCCTTAAGCTAAATGGAACATTATAGTTGCATATTTTATTTCTTCTTAATAAAATGGGTAGGGGAACGACTTAACCCTCTTTTGATGAAGAAATAAAACTCCTTTGTGAAATTAGGACAAATAAGCAGCTTTGAAATAAAACACCTAAGGGTGTGTGTTAGCCACCCATAAATTCTGTCATATCAAGTGGTGGCTAAATGATTTTGGATAGCCTTCAAGAAACAATTTCATTACTAAAAATGTTGGTGCTTAAAGTCTTTTGAAAATATCCTATCCTTTGGATAATCGTCATTGCTTTTCCCCTTTTCAACTCAGAATTTCTATGGTCATTACATGAAGAAAAATTGCTGCAAGCACCATTTTCCTTTTCCTCCTTCCAAAACTAACCTCATATTTAACTTTTATTTTCCCATAAATCCCTCATTTCCATGTTTCCCATTTTTCCCCTTTCATCAAAACCCTTTGATAAGGCCTAAGACCTTTGCCTTGCCTTATCGAAATCCTCAAACTCCTTTGAAAATCATGGAAAATCTATAAAAATCACATCTTTTTTATATTATAGACTTAAGCCCCCTTGGGCTAAGTCTTTAACCTTTCCTCTCCACACACCTTGGTGCTAGAACCAAGCGCTGGCCATCTAAGTGCTTATCGCATCGTCCCATGCCGATTAGCCCTTCATCCATAACCCCCGGTCATATGGCTTTCCATGTAACCCGTGGCCTCGCAGACGGGCGCCTAACCATATTGTATTTATATCCCACCCCCGAAAATATTAAAACTTTATGTTATATTGAAACTTTGGGTTTTTAATTATTTTCTAAAGTTTCCAATGGCACAAAATTCCAATCAATCTCCACCATCGATCTGATCCACAAATCGACGACGCGTAATCTCTCGCCCCAGTGGTCCCCGCCAACCACTCACCGTTGCAAAACTACGCGGTATCCATCGCACCGCTTTTGAGAGCGGGGTGGTTTCTTTTATTTTGCAGCGATTCCATACACCGTTGGAAGCGTGGCCTGAAAAATGTTCACAAAACTGCCGTTCATCGCGCGTTAAAGATCAAATGTGGACCCAGCGCGATATTGACGTCCACCGTCCGATCTGAGGCCGCTCATCGGACGGTGATCGCTCCCCGAAAATGCCCGTGCGATAACCACAGGTACGGTGCAGTCATAGAAGATTTTCCGCCGTCGATCTGATCTGCAGATCGACGGCCCATACTCCATCGCCCCTGTCCCCAGTGCCACATCAACATCCACGCGCCAGGGTTTAATTGGGGTGGATCTCCATGTGTTTTCCATACAGTCACCCTCGATCCCGACTGTCGATCTTTGCGCGATCAATGGCTCTGATTTAATTTCCTCTTCTTCTTCCCTTTGACCCCTCTAATCAATCTCAACCGTTGGATGATGCCATCCAACGACCATGCTCCCTCCACGTGCCTTCTGAAGCAGTTAGCCTATACATCAGGATTTTATAATATTTGTTTGTATTTTGCAGGGTTCAAAGGTTATTTTTCCACGGCTGAAGAAAATTTAAAGGCAGAGGGTGACGATCCTCTTGCCTTCGATTCATAAAAAAAAATCCTTCGCAGGGTTTGAAATTCACGTTTCATCGGTGTTTCATGAGGCATTGATGCCATATCACCCCTGTGCAGCCCTGCACACCAGCAAAACATAGTAAATCAAGCATAGTCAAAGAGTATCAGTGTCGAAGACAGCAATATACTAAAAATAGAGATTGAAGGTAGATTTAAGGAGATTATGGCTAAGATGGATTATCAAAAGCCTAATCCTCTCGACTAAAACAAAGTTTGAAGAAAATCATGAGTCTTTTATCAAACAAAAAGCATAAGCTACCACATCAGGGGATAATTGAATCCCCCAGCTACCTTAGAGCCACCTGCAGCCTCAAAGCAATCAAAAGAAGGCCGAAGTTATTACTAGACCAGGAGGTATTTCACATCAATACAGCTGAACAGTTATTTCAAACAAAGGAACTTATTGCAAATTGTCAGCAGAAGTTATTACAAGGATAACCAGGAGCCTTGAAGTCAAAAAATTCTTTCTAGCAAGCCCAAGAGTTAATGTAAACCAATTAATACAGAGGAAATATAAAAATATTCTCCATTAAGCCCCTCAGAGGCCGAAAGACAGTACACTGTATTAATTGAAATTAGAAGATATTTTATCCCATTCCACCTCCTCATTTATTCTATAAATACTTCTGTAGAAGATGAGGACATGTTGGTTGGTTGGTTGTTGGTTGATCACTAGTTGTAATTTTGAAACTCTCTAAAATAATACATAAGCTGTTGAAGTTGAAGAAGAAATTGAAGTCTTGGAAGCCCTGATGATGTTGTTGCATGCTTGTTACTGAGAAGGCTCTATCATTGGATCCATGAGCTTGGCTGTTGGTGAAGTATTCTGAACTGTTTAATGTTTTCCCTTGTTTTCATTATGTTCCATAATTTCTTACTACAGTAGGTTGAAAGTTTTAGGCTAAGAAATGACTCCTGGAAGCACCTTAGACCTGTTCATCCTTCACTGTTTTATGTTTTCTTCTGTTGAAGTATTTTAGAGTCTTTAATCTCTCTCTTTAGTCTTCATGCTTGTTTATTTCCTTAATAGTTCGAATAGTTGGTTTCAACATGATTTATGGTTCTCCCTGCTTGTCTGCTGCCACTTAAAAACTGTTATTGAAGTCTCCCTTTGAATTATTTCTGTTTACAGTAAGCCAAGGAGGTCTATTCTGATCTTTCCCTTTGTCCTCACTTAAATAGTTGTCTTAAAGGTCTTTATAGTTGTAATCATAGATGTGTTAGGTGTTCCCTCTTCTATGACTGCAATTATCAGTGAATCTTTTATGTTTTCTAAGTCATTTGAAATAAAATCTTTGAGGAAATAGGGTGTTCCCCGAATCTTAGATTTCATTTTAAAAGTTGTTTTGAAATCATTGTTTGCTTAAAGGTGTGATTTGTAGAATTCATGGTTAGCCCTATCTATCAAAAGCTCTTTATTGTTCAAATTGTGTTTTCAAATTCCCTTTGTTGAGAATTAAACTTCTCTTTTCAAATCATTGATGTCCATCTCATTCCAAAAACCAAAGGATCCTGTGGCCAAGTTAGATTTGCCCTCTGATATCCCATATCCATTGATGAGTATGTTATGACCTCTTTTTGACTCCATTGCCCAATGAACTAGATGTTTCTCCATTCTATATATCTTTCCTAGATCTTTCATTTTCTGCTATGTCAACCCAACCAAACAAACAAACAAACACCTGCACTTAATAACTAGTCTAAAATCCATATGCTAAGCACACAAGATAAACCTTTGCAAACAAACATTTGAGAGATCCCTCTCTGAGAACAGGAGGACTAGATCTTGGAACTCTAAAGATTGGTTCTGATGTTGCCTTGTCTTTTGATTTTCCAAACTATCAAAACACGGGACCCCAATAATGTGAATGGAACCCAGCTCACTTGATTTAGTCACCTTTGACTAAATTCAACAGTGCTGCCCAAGGAGGAGAGGCTTCCTAGAGAAGCTGCGCAGTTTTGGAGGGAAGACACTCATGTGAGGGTGGAGACCCTAATTGGTGGGAAAATGGTGGAGAAAGAGTTCCATTTCTTTATATGGAGGAGATGGCAACCCATTTGCATTATGGTTTGGAGTTTTAGGATTGGGTCTGCAAAGGCTTGCCTCCCCGAGCTGTTTAGTAGGGTGATGGTGCCCTCAAGCACTAGGGTGTTCCCAGTCGGGAATCCCTATCTCTTCCTCAAGGAAGGATGAGGATTTGGCTACATTTTCCTCAATCTGGCATTGTCCATAGCTACTACCATCATCTACAGCATTAGTTCTGTAGCAGAGAGGACGTTGTGTTGCTGGGGGTAGCAAAGGAGGCACTCATGGAGTCATGCTTGCTTGTTTTCTTCAGTGGAGGAGTGATCTATTCATTGGAGGAGCTGCAAGGAGGATTCCAAGGCTTCATTACATATATTTGGAATGATGCCAACATTCTATCATCTCCCACTGCGTATTCCATGGAGGAAATTGCGTTATTCTAGAGGTGGCAGTGAGAGAGGAGTTCTGGAGCTTCAAAGGAGGAGTGTTTTTGAGATGAAGGGATCAGCCCTTTTCTTGAAGACATTATCAGAGGAGGGAAATCATATTTTAGATCAGCCATAGCCTCATTCTCATTTTTTTTAGTTGCAGTGACAATCCAGTTGTCACATTTTGTATGTTCCGACATTTCTAGCAATCTCTCCTAGATTGGCTAGAAATCTTGTATTTCAACCCATCTCTTTGTTATTGGGATATTTATTTGTATCCTTCAGCATAATTATCGTTTTATAAATATTCAATAGCTGCTAATTCATATACACTGCGTAGGCATGATCCTCCGACATTTTTTGTAGTTGAAGCAACATTTGTATGTTAGGGTGTAATCATTGGAGATTGATTCCCATTGCATAAGGGGTTCATTCCTCATGATATTTCTTGTATTTTAAACTAATATAATAATATAATGATGGCTGTATCATTTTCCCTCTTATGGTTTATTTCAGAATTGCAGAGTTCATGATATGTCTAGGTATTGTTGTAAGCTCTCCCATTGAGCATTGTTTTAGAGACCTAGATTAGGGAGATCTGAATAACCCATATAGAGTTATTTCTTTGAGCTTGTTTTCTGCATAGGAGTTTTATGATGTGTGCTCTAAGGCATCCCAGTAGTGGTTTGTCTTATTTTTGCAGCAGCTTCCTTATACAACGTCCGCAAGGACCCCGTGGCAGAAATTCCTGAGGTGGAATATTGCATATCCATAAACAGAGTCTGTGAAGGGCTAGCTAGCCTCAGAATCTCTCCCTTCTTTGGAAGGAGACATATCCTATAAATTCCCCCACAGTAAATCTCTGGAATGGACTTCTGGTGTCTCACTAAAGAAGGAATTGGAATATCTTAAGATATTCCCAATGGAGTAGAAAGTTCCATATTTGGAACATTACAGTGGTATCAGAGCATGATCTTGGCTCAGCCCATGCTCAAGATATAATGCTATCAGAAATAGGAGCTTCTCTCCAAGGAGAGGAGATTTACAAAGGAGATAAGGAAAGAGGAATGATGGAAGAGGAGGTTTCCCTTCCTCTTTTCCAGACCATTGAGGACATCATTGAAAATATTGATGAAAGGGAACAGTGGGAATATTTTCTGAAAGGGGTTATGGATGGAGAAAACCATATTTTTGTCATGATGGGTGTGAGCATTTAGCCACACATGCAAATCCACAGTGCAACCCTTTGTCCATTTGCAAGGGAAATAGAGGAATGAGATGAGGCCATTGGAGGAGCAGTGCTGCAACTAAAAGGAGGAACCAACAGTGTTGTCACACTGGGAGGACATCCATCACCACATGGAGGTGAGAAGGGAGATATTGCTTCCACTAGAGGAGCTCTTGTATCTTTGCAGGGAGTTCCAAATATTTTTACATGTGGGAACCAAGGCACAATTCTGAAGCCCTATGTAGCATTTTCTGGGGATTGTGTGATGGAGAAAGAAGAGAAGAAGGATCAGCATGAAGGGATGATGGGAATTCACCCATATCTATTTCAAAATTTTTCTGCACTAAGGAAAGAGACTGTATTGTGTAGTAGAGAGAGAGAGGACCTTTCATTCCTCTCATATATACAATCCACTTCCTATCTTGATGTCTCACTTTTGGAGGCTTTCCACTTGGGAGGCCACATGATCTAGAGATGATGAGAGGCATGATGTCATTTGGTTCACCACCCTTGGATTTCGAAGAGGTGGAGACATTGGAGGAATCCATCACAGCGCAGAGATTTTGGGGATAAGCACAAGGAGGATGGATACACTCTCTCATTTTCAGTACCACCCATTCTCCTCAGTTTTACTGCGCTGATAGAGTTTGTTGCATGGATGGAGGACATCATCTTCATGATGCAGGATGGCTGCTCAATAGATTTGGTGAGAGAGAGGATAATTCCTTTGAGGAATGACTCTTTCATACATTGGAGTAGATGGAGGCCACTCTTGCTTACATTGGCCAGGATCGGGAGATTCTTTGGAGGAGATAGTCTCTCATGGGAGGCTCATTTTCAGAGATCAACATTTATATTTGAGCATGAGTAGCTACATGATGGGAATGGTAGCAACTTGGAGGATGAATTTGGCATGGGGGATGTCAAATTAGCAGGCAACAGCATGAGGAAGAACTATATTGTAGAACACCAGTGCTGTCTATGTGGAGGATTGATCTAGGGTGTAGGACTCAGCATTTGTTGAGTATTCCCAGGATCTTGGTGCATGCATGATTCTTGGATGGCCTTGGTGGGGATGGCAGATACTTAGTGGATGATATGATCATCTATCATTATGGCAGACTCTTTTTGACTAGGGCTTCTAGTCTCAAGGAGAAACTATTGCATGCAGCATGTGAGGACTTCCTAGCTATGCAATTGGATGCATACTTTGATTTTCTAGAGGAGTTCACTTGGGAGGGCATTCAGTATGATCTAAATCAGCATATGGATAGATGCATAGCCTGATTGATGGTGGAAAGAACATCACATGCACTTCCCTACTCATTAGATGTGAGGGGAATTTTCAGTTGAGCCATTTCAGCTCAAGAGCTCTAGTGCATGATGGAGGAGGTATAATTTCATGTTTTGTATTGTATTTCTTTTCATTGATTGAGGAGGATGATGTATCAAGGAGGATTTTTTATTCTTTCATTTTACATGAGGATGCACTTGCAGCCATTTGTAGCAGTGAAATTGGCCATTCTTATAGTGGTTTATGGAGAAAGCCACATGCTTCTTGGTGTGCACCATTGGAACCAAATTGTGATTTCATGTTTTCATCTTATGAGGAGATGTTTTGGCAGCAAACACGTGGCTAGTTCAGTGCTTGTTAATTTGGTTTTGAGGTAGGCCAAGGAGGCTTTGCTCAGGTTCCATGAGTGGGATTTGGAACCATCTCCGGTTGTCACTTGACAGCTTGTTTCTATTGCATATTGCTCCTTATCTATTTCCGATGGTGTACATTTATTGAGGAGCATTTTTTGGAGAGTATTGTATGTACAACCCATTGGGAGCATCATTCTCCCTATTATACATGCTTAATTTTGCAGGAGACACCATGGGCATACCATGAATGCCACATTGCTACTTTCTCTTCTTGTGGAAGTGACCACTTGGAGGATTTGAGGAGGTATTTCATGGCTGGATTTCTTGATGGGGTAACTTGGGCCATTCCTGGAGGCCATACCATTTCAACCCAAGGACAGAGGCAACCCCATGCACACCACAAATGGAGAG